>BLKR01004281.1:0-113968 GCA_011170035.1 Teleogryllus occipitalis
TCCTCGCCGCCGCCGTACTCGCGCCCCCATCCTCGCCGCCACAGTCGCCGACGCCGTCGCCGTCGCCGCCATCGCCACCGTCGCCGCCACCGCCACCGCCGCCGCCACCGCCGTCACCACCACCGTCGCCGTCAACGCCAGCGTCGCCCTCACCACCACCGTCGCCGTCAACGCCAGCGTCGCCCTCACCGCCAGCGTCGCCGTCGCCGCCGTCGCCACCGCCACCGCCGCCGCTGTCACCACCACCGTCGCCGTCAACGCCAGCGTCACCCTCACCGCCAGCGTCGCCGTCGCCGTCGCCGTCGCCGTCGCCGCCGCCACCACCACCACCGCTGTCGCCGCCGCTGTACTCGCCGCCCTCGCCGCCATCCACACATGGATTCCTGCGCGCGGCGTGGCGGTGCGTGGGGGCGTGGAGTGGCGGCGCGGCGCCCTTTTATTAGCATGTCGCTTTTCCTCATCTTCCTCCTCCTCCGCCGCCGCCACTTCCGCCGTGGCCGCCGCGGGCCGCGCCCTCGCTATCCCATTCCCGGAAGTGCGGTTGCTATGGGGATTACGGCGTCGCGGCGCCGAGATAGAGCGCCCGGGGCGTCGCGCGGAGGCGGAGCGACGCCTTGCCTGCCTCCGTCGCGACGCCAAGTGGGCGCCTCGGGTGGGGCTTCGAGCCCTGCGGCCGCAGCCAGGTCGGACATTGAGCTAGCGCTTCAATTTTATTTTGTACGAGAGATATACCACAAGTAAAACTCATCGTAAAACCAAATGGAAATTCACTATGCGCACGTTTTGTTGAGCACTCCTTTTGCTGGTTGTGTTAGGAGAGCCAGAGATGTGGATTGCTATTTTGTAAGCAATACTAAAAAACCATGTGTAGTTTGTTTACCGATGCATGTAACTTTTCCACAACTCGAGAGCGTAAATGTCTTGTTTTCAAATGTTGCTAACCTCTCTTTGTTGTACTTTTATTCACCATTCAACTTTGCAATGCATGTATGGGGAATACTTGTTTATTTTAGAGTTCAAGAAAACGTGCACAGATTATACTTCTCCCTCATACGTCACATACAACATTTAATGTTCTTTGCTGAAAATAAATTAAATCATTTTTTATTTACAAACAGTTACTGATTTGGGAGTCTGACGCAAGTTGGGTGTCAAAAATAGACCTATCTTTGTGTTGAGACCCTGGCAAGGTTTTAGGCAAGTAAATAGTAGGATTGTAGTGAATCACAGCCTGTGTGGGCATTCTAGACTTGAGCAGCTCTATCCGGCCATTTCTGGGTTTTCTTCTCATCGATTCCTCGTTTATAGCAAGGCAATATTTTCATCAACAGTCCACGGAAAGCGCGCGATCCTTCCTTTCTCATCCAGGCTCATTTCCATTGGAACCTAGATATTATTTAGAATTCTCAAATGGTACGACCCCTGTTGAGGGAGTAAATCTCAAGCAAAGATGCTGTGACCCTCGAAACGGTTTGGGTCTCATGATGAGAAAATTACCTAAAAAATAAATTAAAAAATACTTATTAGATTTTAAATAGATATGGATAGGATAAGTTATGAATATTTAGAATAAAATTTCCAGTATATGTTCATTTCCAGAATATATGATTTTTAAACATTTTCTAGGAATATCTCTTCTCTGACAAGGGACCAATTTTAGTTGACCACTGGTCTTTCTATTCTCCTACTTCGGCTGAGGCTGGTGCATTTTCCCAAGTTCGGCCCTTCTGGCACTTGCCTGATTCCCAATCTTCACATTGATGCAGGCTGTGACCCCAATTTATAGAGTATACTTGTTATCTGGATCTTGCGAAGCGAAATATTATGAGTAAATGAGACTGTAATACTTTTTACACACCTTATTCTTTGGGTTGGAGAACATTGCCATTTTATGATTTTAGTAAATTGAAATAATATTGGAGTATCATTCCCTGATATAGCGTCATTGCATTGCACTTCTATGTTACAAAATTAGTAGATGTGAAACCTACAGTATGGTGCATTTGTTTTCTGTCATTTCTCTACATCTGGCCTAGAAATAATTTGAAAATATCTGCTGATTGGGAGCCATAGCAAAAATTTCAAATACTTCAAGGATCTTCACGTGTCTCTAATAGGGTAGATATTGTTACTGTTTACGAAGAGAGTAGCCATGATTTTAGTGACTTTCCATGATAATGGAAAAATTACAGCGCGCCTAGAAAGTCTCCCCGCAGTGGCACATTTTAGAATATATGTTGGCAGCACGAGTTACAGCTTGTAACAAGAAAAACGCAAATTGTGCACTCACCACACTCAACATAAATGCTGAAAGTGTAATACCCTTCACTTCTTTCCCAGTGATCTGGTTGCTTCCAACATAAATGCATTTTCTAAGGAGAGGCCCTGATTCCACTCGGTGCAAAGAGACTTTCCTGGCTCACTACATTACTAGCACAAGAGTAGAAATTTACTTCCTCTGAAGTTTAAAAAAACTATTAAAATGAGTGGAAACAACAATTATTCAAGAAGACAATAATAAAAAAGAAGTAAAAAAAATAAAAGAAATACAAGCTGTAAAAGGAGAATTCAAAACGAAAGAAAGAGGCCAAAATAAGAGAGAGGAAGTTGAAGGCTTCGTTTTGGTTCAGTGACCATTCAAGTGCGGCGCGGCGCGTCTCGTAGCGTCCTCAGAGATGAAGCGTCCTCGTCGAGGGCGGAGGGGACTGACGCGGAGGCATTCCTCTCTTATGATGCGGCGGGCGAGCCGTCAGCGCCGACGTGACGAGACGCGACGGGGATTAAACATATGATGAATAATGATAGTTCGCGTGACAGCGCAGAAATTAGATCACTTATCGCCCGCCGAGCCGCCCTCCACCCACACGAGGACGCCACAATTCTATTCGCGCGTTCGCATTATCAATTGCATGTCCAACCAAACTGCAACGTCATTAATAACATTTCTCTCTTATAAACCACACATTGACAAAAGTGATGAAGACGTAATCGTTATAATGCGACACGGAATCCTCCGAAAAATGTTGATGTATTTTAACAATCTTTTTCGATATTTTTGGCGTTTGATCTTTCATAAAAAACAACACTTCCATTAACCTCCCTAAGAACTTACTGTCCTACTTACCGAAGTTCATAAAAAATTACTAATATTCCATGTTTTGTTTGTAAATACACTTTGTAAATTTATAAAACACTTATTAGAGGTGATGGGTGGTTACGTATTTTGGAACCAGAAAGTGTATTCAACAGAAATACTTGAAACAATATGAAAATCACCACCACCATAACAACAACAACAACAACAACAACAGCAATAAGAACAAAAGACGCTGGAATAATTTGTATATTCCAAAAGTGAATTGCGCCATTTTGATTTGTTTTCATTTCAGCAGCATTCACAGTTGTATCATATCCTAAACATTTCGATATTAAAAATATATTTCTAGAGCTGAAGAAATACAATTCTTATAGATCTAGATAACAACTGGATGAAAGTAATGAAAACTGAATGAAAATTCACTGTAATAATCATCTTCATCAGTTTAATCATTTCACAATGCTATAAAGTTATTTACAAATACATGTAACAAGAACACGACGTGTTACCCAATCAGTTTGCAAACCTGCTGCAAATCTTCGAACGGCGAATAGTAGAGCAGTTCACGGTTCTCTCCTGGCTCCGCAAAAAACTATATTTTATTTTTGAAGAAAACGAACAATTCATGGAGAATGAAGAAAATTTCTCATTTACTGCTGTACGAGATTAGAAATATATTCAACTCCGTGCGAAGTACTCGCACGAGAACTATTAGTGTAATGAAACTGGAGTGTTCGGCGCGGAGCGAAGGCCATGATCCTCAGGTGAGGCTACCTGAAAGAAGAAGAACGTAAGGGGGGAGGTGAAAGGGGGCAGGGCGAGCAGGCGATCCGGCCGGCGGCTTGCCCTTTGCCCTGAGGGCGCAATTCCATACTGCTACGCGCAATCTACCGGAAATGCGCCCCGCTTCCGGCGCCCCCTCCTCCTCCTCGTCTCGCTCCCCCAGCGCAGTGCGACCCCTAATAAAATTCCAAGCGTCATTTTTCAACATTTCTTTACAACTCCACATCAATGCCCATTTGTAGGCGTTCAGGAGAGGGAGCGAGAGGGCGAAGGGGGGCGAGGAATGAGGATAGAGAGAAAGAGAGAGTGGGAAGTGGGGTGGGATGAGGGGGCGAAGGGACGATTGGGCCTCTCGGGGCTGCTTCGCGAATTCGCCCTTCACTTCATTTTTTTTTTTTTCGCCGGCGCATAAGCGCGCGAGGGGACAGGCGGCGCGGCGACGAAGGGAAGACGCGAAGGGCGGCGCTGCTTATGGATTTGCTCAGAGTATTTGATGCAATTTAATGCGTGAGAGAGTGAGGGCGGACTCTGAAGTAAGGCGGTATTGGTTTCCTTACATTCGGAGATGATAAGAAAATCCCACATTCACCTTTTTCTAGCTAATAATAAAGTGTGCACGTATGGGAGGAAGATTGAGGAGGAAAATTCCCTGTTCCAGAAGGACGTCAATCCATCGCACACTCAGCTGCCTCGAAAGTCCATTTTTATGTTCAGTGCGGCAGGTGGAGGCCCTGTGCCTTGGCATGGGTAACATGAGTACTTGAAAACTATGGATGAATAAATAAATATAAAGATTAACTTTTAAATTGGTAATAAGTACTGAAAGTTTATCACTAATCGTGTATGATAGTAATAAATTTTTGAAAGTACATGATGAAATTGCTAACCTATTTTTATTGAGAAAGTTTTCTGATAATACCAGGTTATAATTTTTATTCCGTGAAGACACGAACTTTTTACGTTATTTTGTAACTTGTAAGGTATATTGGTGTCGAACGAATTCTGCATGTATTTTAATACACAAGCATAAATATTTCTTATTACTGCCTAAGTCTGTTAGTAAATAGAACCTGTGACTGTATGGCATTAAGATCCAACGTTATAGAAGCCGATAACGATGTTTAACGAATCAATCCAAGATAATCAACTGTCTTTCAAACGTGTTTGGAAATACTCAAGAAAGGGGTATCAATTTTAGCGGGAAAAGTATTTAAGTTGGGATATAATATATTTTCAACAGAAATCATCCATACATTCAAATAGTAAAAACATTCCTTTATACCAGTATCAAATCACTGAAAGCGTTATCAATGACTGGAACTTTTTATGGGATTTCAAATTAAAGCGATATCAATTACTATACACTTATTTTATAAAAATTTGATATGTAGTCATACTGTAAAATCCAGAAGGTAAGGGTAGCTCTGAGATTGAAGGCATTATATGTCACGGGAAGTGCGGGTAGTCCTTATTCATCAATGACTTTGAAATACGAAAAATAATACGAATACAGTAAGTAAATTAAAATAAATAGCTATATCAAAAAATGCCGATTTCCGTCTTCGTAGAAAAAGGGAAAAAGGTTTTATAATTTAAATTTTATGAGTAGAGATTTATCTTGCGAAACAAATCTAAAATCTCAGTGAACCTCGGAAATCGGGTCAGATTCAAGAACTCAGAAGATGAATAAATAATAATAGGAACAACATTCCCAGATTCAAAGGCTTGGTTTTTGTCTCACTTATACTATCACAAACTGTGCATACGTAGAGTTCACATACTGAATTCACAAAACAAAAAATAAATTCACACGCGGAATTCCCAAACTGACAACTCGCTCGTTCAAATCGCAACGACGAGGCATAGACGTCTCCTCGGAGCACACAAATTCTGAAAAGCGGAAACTTCGAGGGACATCCTTTGTACAGCGGATTTCAACCAGAACTTCTCCCATCCGCCAATCGCGAGTGGTAATCGCGTCTACCCAACGTCGAATCGCAAAACTGTCTTTGAAGGTCACAGCATAAAGGGTCCATTCACACCAAATCGTACGTACTTTCCGGACTCGATTAATTTTTCAGATAACTCTATCGACTGCATCTAGTTCATTTAATTTTCGATAAATATCTCCGCAAATTCGACATGTGTCGGGGGAATTTTTGCGCTCGCGGAAACAGCTTTCCGCTCGGACCGCCAGACCGCGCCGCGGGCGCCGCTCGCGCGCGTTTTGTCGTCAGCGCCGCGCCCCGCCCCCCTTCCCAAAAAAGCGCAAACGGGCCGAGCTGGCGCGCGCGCGCCAGATAAAAATCACGCATCGCGCGTGGGAACCCGAATTGAAATACTCTCGCCTGTGCGATACGCGATCGCGCGAAATGAAACCGCGATAACGAGCGACCAAAGCGTCCATCCACGCGCTCCCCTCCCCCCAGCCCCGCCGCCGCATCGTGGTGGTGGGAGGGGCAGGGAAGGGGAGGCGACAGCGGCGCTGCGCTTCGGCCTAATGGAGCGAGACGGTCGGCGCTGGGCGGCAGTGGGAGGAGGTCCACGGTGCGGTGCAGCGATCGGGACAGTCACAGCGAGAGCGTCACTTGGAGCTGCGTTTAGAGAGCGGAGGTGGTATGGTCAACAAGCACGGGCGCTCGGAGAAAGCCAGGGGCCTGGGACAGTCGATTCGTGGAAGCTCCTTATTTAAAACAAAAACATCCCTCCTCCCCCAATTCATAAATCGAATTCATATCTCCATGCATCAGAAAAAACATATAAAACGTTAAATTTGGATTAGAGATAAATACATTTTTCATTTCTTTTGAATGAAAAAAAAATCGGGGCCCAGTTACGTCGGGAACTGGGGCAAGATGACTCAACTGCTCCCCTTCTGACACAGCACAGTGTCATTTATTTATTTAACTACAAAAAATAGTAAAAAAACTGCTTCTTAGTGATGGGGCAGAAGTATGACGTATATGTTTCCTAGAATGCCCCAATTCCCTCCATTCCATCATTTAATTTTCGATAAATATCCACCTTCAGGCCATGTGGAGGTGATTCTTAATTGAATTATGAGTATTTTTAGCTGAAGAAACCGTGCACAAATAGTGAAGCTACTTTTAGTTACCAGAAGGAAAGCAGGGGAACATCACGGCATATTCTCAATGGATCGAGGGGAATTGAATCAGTAATCCGATCGAAATGCAAGTCATTGACCCAGAAGTAGAATTATTATATTCATTACAAATATATTTAGTATTTTAAAATTACACAATTAAAAAATTAGAGACTCCATTAATATTATTGTCAAATTAATTAAATTTGTCGCTTTGCACTGCGATGACCCAATTCATGTGACTGTGTGACGTCATGCATGCATCTCTCGGGTGGAGAGTACCCAGCAAATGCAGTAAGGGGGTGGAGACCTGCTTAAGACAGGTTTCTCTGGCTGCCAGCTGTGAGGCCCAGGCCAAGAAATAAACCAGGCCATGGTGCAAACACGATTTCTAACTGAATGGAAAATGTTTCAAAATGTTTAACGCGTTTACAGGACGTAAGAGACACGGAACGGCGGGGCCGGGCAGAAAGGGGGCGGGGCCGAGGGAGAGGGGGGTGATACGGGATTACAAGTGTCTTAACTATCTAACGACACTGGGTATTCCGACGATTGAAAGTACGACACTTTGTCACAAGGGCGGTTACAGGAGACTGGCAAGGAGCACAACAGATCCACACGGATTACATATGGTGCATCTGTGCAAAACGAGGAGGTTTGTGCACAAGAGGAGGGAGACGTAGAACACACCTGATTTGGATGACTTGGACAAGTTGGTGAGCGGGATGGTGAAGGGCGAGGAGGATCTGGACACGATGACGTACATTATGTTATGATTGAGTGATATCATGAGTATGATGTAGAGGAGTTACGAGCACGAAGTTGAGACAGTCTTCGGCTGCAAAGGGTCATTGATCGTCAGGCGGGTGTGGACTTGTAGTTAGGGAGGATTTAGTTGTTTATCGGGGGAGGAGCAAGTAGAATTGACGCGAGAAGGACGTAAAAGGGCGGGAGAGAGCGCAAAAGCCGAGGAAGAGGAGGTGGGAAGGATGGGGCACGAAATATAGGATGGGGGAAGTGACAAGCGAGGCGATAAGGGCAGGAAAGGCGCGGCGAGGCGGGGCTAAAGGAACGAGTCGGGATGAAACGCGAAGAGCAAGGCAAGTCACGAAGGGCGAGGTGGGAACGTCGAGGCGGAAATAACAATGCGGGAAAGATGACGCAGGGCAGAAAGGAAGAAGCGGAGACGTGCAGATCGGGAACGGCGAGGCGGGAAAGTCGAGGCATGAAAAACGAGTCGATAAAGACGAGGTGGGAAAGACAATGCGAGAGGGATGAGGCTGTGCGCGAGTGGCGAAGCGGAAAGGGATAGAGAGGGGGGCGTGGCGAAGGTGGGCGGGGCGGGCGCGAGCGCGCGTGGACGGCGGGCGTGCAGCCTCGTGCCGCGGGGCGCGTTTTGCAGGGCTCGCAATATTTCCGGTGAACGGACATATAAACTGACATTGTACTTGAATCACCATTATAATTATTCTCCATTAAATTATACAAAGTCATGAAATGGCGCGTTTGGCGCAGGGAGGGTGCGGCGCGAGCGTTTTTAAATTGCGCTATTTATGCACGCGGGGCGGGTCGGGGCGGGGCCGGGCGCCACCTGGCGGTGCTAATGGGGCCGTCGGCAAAAATTTCGCCCGCGCTGCGGCCGGGGCCAGGGCCGGGACCGCCCGCTGCGGTCGTTGGGGAGGAGGAGAGAACCAGACATCGGGCTAACGCGCACATCCCAGGGCAGAAAGGATAGCGAAGCGCTGTTCAAAGTCTGTCGTAACGAAAAAATGCAGTAATGAGGTGTGATCGCATAAGTGCGATGTGGATGTTGCGTTGTAGCAGAATAAAGTAAGCCTGCACGTGGGGAATATTTTTCTCTTGTTAACTCCAATGAGCTAATTTTGTTGTTTACAAGGTCTTCCGAGATGGATTGTTCATAAATGTTCACTATCGCGATGAGGATGATAAATGAAAAATTGTAATATGGAATTCTACGAAACTTATCTTGAAAATTTAATATTTCTGTGAAACATGTAAATCAATGAATATATTTTTTAAAGAAATAATATAATATGTACAGAGAGAAGAGAAAATATCTCAAAATCATTATCATAAGAAACTATCTTCATCTTAATCGCAAATAGCATCATTTTCTTTCATTTGCACTTTCCTTGCGTTGCAGTACATTTATTTTATTTATTTATTTAGTCAAAAGCAGTAAAAAACTGTATGTGACGTATGGGGGGGGGGAGATAATCTGCTACGCTTTCTTGAGTTCCAGAATCCTTTCCCAACAATTTAACTATAAATAGTTGAAAGATGAAAAAGAAGGAAAGGGCCATGCCAGCATTTGCTCAGATACTGCAGTCTTGGCATTGCCATGTACTTGCATCAGTTCACTCCGCAAACGATCTCCGGAATTTTTAAATATAATTATTTTTCCGGACATACGCTTTTGTTATGAAACAAAAAATTATAATTTGGGACTTTTACAGTTATTAACAGACGCCAATTTCAGTTCTGAACCCAAAATTCTCAAATAATCTTTATAACATTTGGCCGAAATGCACTGGACGCGACCAAACTGCTTTTCCTAACACGTCCAAGACTCCTCTGTCATCTTTTCCCATTCTAAACCTTTTACACATTATTTTTGTTTATCTGCATGGTGATTGGCTCCTCGCTTCAATTGCTAGATCAAATGTTTATAGACATGTCACAAAATTGGGCCCAATCATTTCCATCGGGATCTTTCTTGATATTCTGAGCGCCTATTCAATTATTTCCCAGCCTAAGCATTAATTTTTGTTGGTTAGTTTATCTTTCTGTGAAGAAAATCCATTGTTTTAATTATTAAACGATTGATCACCGTATGGTTAGTGTAACACATAAAAAACAAATTTGGCTTAAATATTTTTCTAATGCAATACACTAATAAATTGTATGGAGTTAAGTCACTGTTCACCATTACAAAATACTTTCCCAAAATGAGGTAACGGCTTACCTCAGAAAAAGCTTCAACGTGTACATTGCAGAAGTATTTATTATTTAATGCATTTGTAGAAACACTTATTCAAATGATATTAGGCGTTTAAATAAATTGATTCCAATTCTTGATCAGAAAAAAATGTATATCCAGTAGAAAACTGTTCTGAAATAACACACATACATCATGCTACGCCTAAAAGTTTGCTTCTAGAAACCTCGAACAAAGCGAGCTATTGATTATTTCTCGATCTGCGAAAATCTAGAGATAACCGCGACCCACTGATTTAACCCGGACGTGGCAGAAGCTCGAAATGACTTTATTTCGTGGAAGGAGAGAGTGGTTTGAATAACACTAGAAGCGAGCGATAATAATCCGAACACGCCGAGAAGGGGATTTTCCTATAATGGGGAATTTCAAAACCCGTCACATCTGGGCTAGGTGAGTTCTGGTGATCGGAGATCGCGGAGAAACGTCGAATTTTCAGACATTCAAAGACCAGCAATATCGTTTGATTCTTGTTACCGGGAGAGGTAGCTCAGTGCATGAACTGATTTCACCGAAGTGCCTCTGACCGAGATGTGGTAGGTTGGAGTCCCGCCGGTGGGAGATTTTAGACACTAGCTTTTAGCTACGTCGATTTCAGTCGCTGTCTGAAAAAGAATTCTAGCGGTCGACTGCTCTAATCGGTTGTTTTCCGTGGTTTCTCCAGTAAACACCAGGCAAATGCTGGAGCAGTACCCTAACAAACGGATCACGGACCGCGCGCGATCTTTCCTTCCTCTTCCTGGTCTTATCTTCATCCCTCACACATACACTTAAAATAACATGCACTACTCTACCCCACATACCGGAAGATAGGTCGGGGGCTTAGAGCTTGTCCCAGCTGGGGCACTGCCCCGCTGGTGGGAGATTTCTTGTTAGGAAAACTCCGCTAGTCGTAGGTAGGTCGGCGCCGAATCTCGCCATCCTGCTGGGGAAGGTCACCGCCACTTCCCGATGAAAATAACATGCAGTGCAGTTACGGAACTACTGAACTCAGTAGTTGTCGCTCTTAGAATCAATAACATCAATCTATCCGCTTCATTGTTACTCGCAGTATTCCCATCTAGAAGCCCACTGGTGTACACTTGACAAATGAAGTAGAGTACCTGCTAACAGTAGAAACAGCGATCTGGAGAATAAGATGGAGACTAAAGATCTAAATTAGAATCGAACGGGGGCTCCTTGAGGATGTAGGCTTACAAAATAACATGCAAGACGAAGGGTGGTTTTGCCTTCGGGCTCCTGTCGCTGTTGAGAAGCGAGTGTTTGGATTTTTCGATCGGACGATCGCTCGAGTACGAACCTTTGCCACCAATTGTGTGAAGAAGACTACACAGTTTCAATGACTACGAGACAGATTTCAAGGAGAAGAATCCAGGGTCACCCAGAGCAATCAAGAGGTCTGTGGCAGTAGACCCAAGGGGTTCTTTATTTTCAACAAAAGTTCTCTCCCTGCCCCGCAAAACAAAGAAAATGCATTTCTCCACACAACACAAAGAACGTACAGTGGTTAATTCGAATTAGAAAAAAATGCATTTTTATGAAATGAAAATAATTTTAAAAATTGCATTTTTTGAATGAAAATATTCAGAGCTGCCATTATGCCGGGTACTGGGGCAACTTGACCAAGCTACCTTCCCACTCTTGGGCGCTCTTGAATGTGTCCACGCTCGAGAACATGCGATGCACGCTAGAGTAGCTGAGTTCGCCATTGACTTTACTCAACGCTCTCTCGATTTCGCGGGCACGATTGTCATGATGTACGTATATTCACGAAAAAAATTAGGTCCAATATTTTGATAATGACACTTTGGGCAGGTTATTTATCATTCTTGGGACGAGGTCCTCCCACGCAAGAGATTCTACGTGAAGAAGGAATCGAAGCTATGACCGCCCCCAGGGTGGGTGAAGAACACCATGGACGAACGTCGACTGCGGAATACGACCTAGATATATCCTGTGTGAAACTCGGAGCGACCGCGCAATCACCTACTCTTCGCCGAACGTTCTGTATTCTAACACACAATGTAGGCTTTCACGGCCGGTTTCTACATTATTTGGCATTTTCGGTTTTGTAGCCCGTGGTCTAACGGAAACGTCCAGATGTTTCGCCTGCAACTGTGGCAGGCATCCTCAGTGGCGTTGCTGGCGGGGGCGAAGTGTTCTGCTTGGCAGCACCGCGTTGACTGACTATTCTAGTTCATAAGAGTTCAAGTCACGGGAACCTACGCATTAGCTTGTGGTCGAGGATTGATTGATTGACTAATGATACCGGCGGCGTCAAATGCTAAAGTTGACGTAAGTGAAGTGCATTTTTAATCGTGGGAGGTGGGGAAGGTCTTTCCTCGCTGGATGGCGAAATCCTGCGCCGATCTCTCCGTGGGCTCGCGGGGGATTTCCCCCAATCAGTTATATCCCACCAGCGGAGCACCTCTCCGGCTGGGACAGGCTCGAAGATTCCAACTGTTCCCACAAGTGTGGTAGTGTAGTGCATGTAAGCGTGTGTGTAAGTAAGGGGTAAAGACAGGAAAAGGAAAGAAAGACCGCGCGCGGTCCACGGCCCGTTTGTTAGGGTACTGCTCTAACATTCGCTTAGCGTTGATCGAAGAAATCACGCAAAACAGCCGATCAGAACAGCCGGCCCCTAGAACCTTGCTTGAGGAGATGCACGCAGTTATGTATCATAAAACAGTGCAATAATTGTAAAAGTTTCCAATTCGCCTAATGCTCAGGATTTCGGTCAATGGGATAAAGATGTATGCATGTTATCTTGTGCCCTGTCCCCCGCAGTCATTCTCTTATCTGCAAGATGTACAGAGAACATTGGTAAGTAAATGAAACGTTTTAGATGAAAAGTGCCATAGACTTCTAAATGATTCAGTTTTACTCTAACCAACGTTAGCGAGGTCACAGGGTCCGACTGTTAGGGGGCAGCATGAGACCATCCTCCGTCATTGATAATTAATATCATATTATACTACTATCATTTATGAAACCTCGATGTAATGAGCAATTTAATTGATATATTTTCTCCAATCATTACAATATTTAAATGTTGCATTTAACAAGACTAAGACGAAGCATTCGGCATCACACACTATCCTATCGTCATTTGCCACTGTATTTAAAATACATTCTTTCGCCATTCCATTCCCTTTAATTGGTTCATCATTCATATTAGTTATCGCGGCCGAAATCATAACCCCACGCCTCGCGAGACCACTCACTCCAAATCTCCGCGGAATTTCATATCTCTTGCTTCAGCCACATCATTTCACTCAGCGACCGGAAAGTTCGATCTCTTACCCAAACAAATTTGCGTATTTAGTTGACGAATGGAAATCGCAAATCATATGATTTTATTTTATTTTCGTGAAAACGTTAGAGAGAAACTTCAAAATAACCCGTGAAAAAACAGCCATCATAGTGGAAAGGGAAAGTGAGGCAAAATATAAAAATGTCTCAGATTTGTGGACATATTACTGAGAGAGAGTGCGCCTGCTGGGTGATATTTCTTGCGGCTGCAATCTCCTCCTCCGGCGCCACGAGAAGAAAATCCAGCGCGCTCTGGGCCCCGCCCGCCGACATACGACGAGCGGAGGCCGTTAGCAGCGTCGATGGAGTGACGCGAAGTGTGCTTCGCCCAGTGCAGTATATCGGCAGCGTTGGCGTCGGGGGGTTCGGGGGCTGTGGGGGTGGTGGAATGGTGGAGTGGGGGTGGTGAAGTGGGATGGAGAGGAGAGACGGTGACGACATCGGCAGCACGACGGGGGCCGTGGGGCAGTGGAGGCGGTGGGGCGGAGGGGCGGCGGGGTGGAGGGGCGGGGGCGGCGTGGCAGCGGTGGGAGCGGGGACGGCGGGGGCGGAACGGCGGGGGCGGATCGGCGGGGGCGGGGCGGCGTCCCCGGGGACTCCTCCACTCGCCGCCAGAGGCCCTGCCTGCATTTGCATGCGCCCCCGCCCCCTTCCTCCGACCATAACCCCCCTCTCCCCTCGTGCGAGACCGTCTCCTAAACATGCGTTTTAAGGCGGAGAATTTCCTACTTACTTTATTCGCCATTACCCGTCCGTTAGGAATCCGCTTCAATATTTTAGCTCCGAAAAATCCTCGGTGCCGGGCGAAAGATGCTGCGGCGGCGCCAAAGCGCCTCGAAGGGCCGCAAAGGGCTGTGGCGCTCGCCTTTTCTCCCAGAGGAAGAAGCCTCCCATATCAATGGCATTACGAAACAAGTTTTCCGTATCCAGCAAAAATATTAAGCCTAAGCGTTTAGTTTCAATCGAGAGTATTCAAGGAAATTCACGTACATAAATAACAAGTTGAGGAATACTGAACGATAACGTGAACGATGAGGTCACACGGTCTACGAACATATCCGCATATCTGAATAAAATTAATTGGAAAAATAAATACCTCAGAGCATATACATAGTTGGTGTTTACAAAAGCGTACGGCCAGTCATAAAAACAAATGAATACTGAGAATCGTTGGGATGAATATGGTACAGAGAATGACTAAAATGATCAGGATGAACGTCACAACGTTTCAAATTAGTTGTGAATTTAAAAATGTGTGAAACCAGAAGATAGGGGAACGGTTGGATGAGAGTAGAAAACCGGAAAAGGACAAACAGACATCAAGAACGCAGGCGAAGGTTGGTACGAACCAGCAAGGATGAACAACCGGCTCTAAGAAGCTCGAGGCAGTGAAAGGGGAAAAAAGGCATGTTGTTCCTGAAGATAACTGTGTGCTTCTATGGGAAAAAAGAAGAAAAATGAGAAAGATGAGGAAGTTTTACGTACGCGACTTTTTACACAATTTAGTTATCTGGCTTCATGTTTATTGTGAAAATAAAATAAAATATACAATACTGCTAATGGAAAATATGTTTTTCTGCGAGTGTAGCTCTGGGAAAATCCCAAGAACACGGAGACATGTTGTTTCTCCACTCCTCAGTACTGAGTGTGAATAAGATAAGGCGTTCTACCGCTTCTGTATTATATCATTCGCGTTAGAGACGTACTACTATAATAAGACGTACTATAATAATAATAACAATAATAATAATAATAACAACAATATTAACAATATTAACAATAATAACAACAACAACAATAATAATAATCACCATTTATCTACTACTCAAATATATGTATCAAATTACTTTCAATCTACTCCTTCGAGTTATTCTCAAGCAGTATTTGTAAACAGATATTACAGGGTGTGTCCGCTTGTGAAATGTTTAACACTTTATTAATAAATATTAAATTCATATTCTTCAGCTATTTTGTTTAAAATAAAATAAAATGAATAAATTGAAGAAATAGCTTGTCTAAACTGAAATACAAAAATAAATATTTTATAACTATCGCCGATATTTCTTTCTTTCTTTCTTTTTGTTTCTTCAAAGTAAATTAAAATGTTGAGAGATCCTAGATGGTATCAAAATAAATCCATCTACATAGAAGGCCCTGTTTCTTTTCAGGATTCGAAAATGTAAAAACCGTAACGAACAACCCTTTCTACATGTTACAGGAGGGACACCTCTATTGATGAAATAATCAATCAATTCACACGCACAAGCACACTGCATGTGAATCCCTAGCGCAGAACGCACACAAAATAAATAAAAGAGGCACGTATTCATATCACATCACAACTGCATTCTATATCCCCTCCGCCGCTAACCGAAATGGTTACTGATCACATCTTCCCCAACAATACTGCACCAGCTGCTCTAATGACAAATCCTGCGCTAAAATCTATCATTTGTATAAATAAAGAAGATTGAAAGCCCGTCATTGACATGATGTTCCAACTGCTCATTGCAACGAGGTGCTAAAGCCTTTCTGTATGGACAATCATGTATGCAGGAGAGCGCACAGACCGGTAATCTGAACCCTTCGCATTCATTTCAGCTGGGGTGCGATCGGCGACCGCATCGTGATGTACACTTTCCAATCAAGTCACGCTGAACTATAAAGTCATCGACAATCTGCCACATCAATGTACGATGTAAATGCTAATCTTTCAGGTTATGACGGACAAATAGTAGAGCATATTTTATCGTCAGTGACAGTGATAAAATATTGGAAACGTGTGAATTAAACCGATAAATAAAACTCCCTTGTTTTGCTTATAAATTATTACTTCTAGAAATGTGATCATGATATTAATTCGACTAAATGGTTATTGAACGTCTGTACTTCAACATTATCAGTAAATATTGAATAACAGAAATAAATATCAATCTTAAATATTCTATTTGTAGAAAAATATCGCAAATATTTTAAACTTTTGTAATTTTTGGAAATCAGAGAATTAAATGATCATAGAATCTGCCATTTTTATAAGCTCTATTTAAAAAAAATTAAAATTGTATCCATTTCGAGAAAATTTCGTTGGGCCTTCGTATAAATAATAAATACCCCAAATCACAATATTCGTTTTAAATTTGGATGCAAAAGTAGCAGATCGAAGTCAGAGTCATCACATCTGGCAGTGTCAGCTCGTGGTTGTGAAGTCAGATGAGCTAGGAGGGAAATATTTACTTATAATGTTTAACTTAATTACTGAAATAGCCTTCTTCTTGTACACCAAATCATCGGTCTATCAAGGCTGCGGACTTGCCTGTGATGACTTCAATTATTAGTTTCCTTATTAACTGCAAAATAATTTTATTCTGAATTACAATACCTCTCAACGAAACCGTGTGATACCCGTGTATCCCAAGTATTTGTCGTATTATTCATCTGAACATAAATAATCAGGCATTGTCAATTCTGATTCTACAAATTAATGCAGTCTCAATAATAATAATAATAATAATAATAATAATAATAATAATAATAATAATAATAATAATAATATTTGAGATAGAGTATTTTTCAAAGAAATTTGTTCCTTAAGGACTGCGACTTCTGAAAAACGAGACTGAACTGAAATTTCTGAGGGAAGAGTAAATTAAACATTTTTCTAGAATCTGGTACGCACCACAAGCTCGAACTCTCATCAGTTTGTTTCCAATTAGTATTTAATTGATGACAGAATGACTTTGATAATTTTATTTGCGTTACACGTAAATGGAAATTGACTAATTGACTGATTAACTGTGCAATGAAGTTAATTAATTATGCAATTCTTATCGTATAGACGCCATGAGTTTGTAAAATAGTAGATAGTTCAGACCATTCACGCTGTGCAGATTGCCGCAATTTCGGGTCTTGATTAAAACCTGGAAACAATTATCAGCATTCCTTATCAAGAAGAGATTACAGTCTAAAGAATTGGGATGAATATGGCATGAACGAGCATTGCAGTTTGGAAGAAAACGTATCGGTGCTGTCAGCGAGAATGTGTTGCCCATCCATGGTTGCAGGCGGGAGTAACTGGTCAAAGGCGGAGCAGTTTGTTGATAATTAGGGTGTTTGATGATTGCGAAATACTTGTGATACTCTTGTCTGTATTCGGTGTGACTGGAAGAAATCAATATCTGGGTTGATGGCTGTGTGACATATGACATCACACTAGTGGTGGAAAAACAGTACATAGTTCCTCGTCTGTATTTTGACGCAAAATTACGGGAAAAGTAATCAAATTTTCGAAAAAATTATACTTAACCTTCTTTCAAAATCTATCCTTTACTATACAGATTTCATTAAGGGAAAAATATTTATTTTTAATATTTTAGTTGTAGGAAGACTCCGGAATTTTTTGAATTTTTGCAATTCTCGAAAAATCAAAGGTTTTAACGAACATGAGACTACACCATTATCTTAAAAGTGCCTTACACTATCCAATAACAAAATTTAATCAAAACCGATAGAGACACTTTTGAAAATTTGGAAAATGTCCCAGGGCCGTGACATTAGCCAGAGCGAATAGGGAATGTTAATTTTGGAGAATATGGGCTGAACGGTTTAGGCGATAGCGTTGTTTCCAGACAGGCAGAAAGATGGACAGACAAGACGTTTTGCAGTCATTCGAATTTAGGCATCAAGGATCCACACAATATGGATTCTGGCTACACCATGCGTTAGAGGATTTTTTTCTAAATTTAGCAAATGGATTTTTTGGAGGGGCCTTTTTCGTTACCAGAGCCCCGTAATAAAGTTTTTCCTGACGAAAATTTGCCGTTTTTTAGCGCAGCACTACATAACTATCTCTACTCCATAGCGAAAAAGTTAAAGTTAAAGGTAAGGATTTGAACAATACATTGAATCAAAATGCATTGAGTGTTATTCGTTTATGACAGATTGCATTCACGTGAAATATATTTTGGCTTATTGTACTACCTACTGTAAAACTGAATAATGAAATACAAATAGTGAAACAAAGTAGATTTTAGGATTATATATAAATTATTTTCGGCAAGTGATGCTTTTCGAGTTTATTTACATAATGCGTATTTATGCTAGATATAAATAAATGTTATCTAGGATGGAACCTCTTAATATTTTGCTGTTATGTGGACATAATTATTTACAATTTAACAATATTTGAATTATAGTAAAATTTATGTAGCTATTT
Source organism: Teleogryllus occipitalis (assembly GCA_011170035.1). Lineage (NCBI taxonomy): Eukaryota > Metazoa > Arthropoda > Insecta > Orthoptera > Gryllidae > Teleogryllus > Teleogryllus occipitalis. The sequence continues at coordinate 18,524 of BLKR01004281.1, forward strand.
AGGACAGTATATTTTAGGATATCGTAAAGAGATTTGCAAATAACAGAAAATATTGAATATCTTTGGATTTCAAGAATTAATAGTGGTCCAAAATAATAAATTTTACAGGAGAAGTAAAATACTGTTAAAAACCCTTGACGGAAAAAAATATGTCTTAAAATATCATTACATGCCACTGAAAACAAATTAATATTCACGAACATGTTTGAAATAAGATTAAATTGTTCACAAATATTACAGTAAAAATACTTGTACTTTTTATCTAGGACGGTTCAATGCCATTTTATATAATTACTGTTATTCGTGATAGATTTAATTCACATATTACATATATCGGTTATCCAAAAAGAATCACCCAAAACAAAAGCATCGTAACTAGGCTCAATACACACGAGCTTCTCTTTGCCATGCCGCATGGATTTATAACTGATGTCATCTTTCGGAAACCCCAGAAGTTAATCCAAGCAATGGTCGGAATTAAGCACGTTACCAAAACCTGGGGCGTCAGCGTGTACGTACAGGTCCATGAAAAAAACAAAAACAAATATATTTTTTGGGGCTTAAGTGCTTTCCCACGTGATCTCCTCAAAGTAATCAGCAACTGGAATAATACACTGTGTCATTTGCTAAATTTGTAAATTATTTATAAACAAGACAACATTGTAACAAATATGGTTTTAATTTTTCTATCCCTAAAGTAACAATACATCGAGTTATATAGTTAACCCTAGTTTAAAGGGTATAATTTTATCTATAATGAATAGTAATAATACTATTGTGAAACAACCTTGTTATTTGATTGGGGCAAATAATGTCCTTTGAGGAACTGAAAAAAAAAACTACGATGTAAAAGTATAAATTTACTCTTAAGTAAGATTTAATAAATGCGTATCTACTCGAGACAGGAAACGTACGTCAAGTTTCAGAAACACTAGTTTCAATACCTCTCTATTGCATACATTATGCACTCTTCAAATTTCAGGAAACTAGTACTTCTTTTGGCAACGTTCACCCTGCAGACTTTTTTCGTTCAACTTGTTCTGCGCTGGTCCCACGGGCGAGGGTGCGGGTGGGCGTGCATCCCTGGGCGACGTTGAAGGCGGGGCGGGGGCGGGGGCGGGGACGGGGACGGCGTCGCAGAGACGCCCCGCAGCCGGCGCCGCGCTTAATAGTCATTTTTGCAAATGTATGGAATATGAAATGGCGACGGCGCGACAGGTTTATTCAAGGCGGTCGATGGGCGCGTGGGAGCCGGCAGCTGCGACCGCGGTGTTAACATCGCCGGCCGCGCGGCGCCGCCACCGTCGCCTCATGATTGATGCGCCACGGAGGCGCGGCGAGACGAGATGACGGAGGCTGCGCGTGGGCGGGAGGGAAGAGGGCGAGGGCGAGACGAGACGAGGCGCCAGCCAGAGGCTGCCGGAGAGGGGAAGAGGGAGGCGGGCCGGAGAAGAACGGTTGAGCGGCAAAAGGACGGGCTGTACGCGAAAGGGGGCGCACCCCATTGCCTAAAAGACGAGGGAAGCAGCAAGTGAAGATATGAAGTGATGGCGGGAGGAACAAAGGAAGAATGTGACGATAATCAAAGGAAGCAATGGCGTATTTGCCCATTCCAATGAGTTTGGGTTTATCAATGACGTATAGAAATATTACTGGAAACGGTGTTAGTAGATAAGAAATGCATTAGGGAGTTGGACGGTAAAAAAGCCTCTCTCATGGCTCATAGCGAAGTCGCGAGCCTTTCACCACTGAGGTCAGAGTTCGATTCCCGTCGAGCTCACGTGAAATTTGTTGCAACAAAACGAGTTTGGCTGCTTTGCAAGAGCTAGTCCAACCCCTGTGAAGTGTCCTAAACCCTACCCCTATTCTTATTCCTTCCCAATTCTGGCCGCTGGGTAGTGACGCAGGAGCGCATGGCGGTAGACGCGTACGCAGAGATGCTATCTGGCGGTCCTCTTGACAACTTGACTGCGACGAGACTCGACAGACGTAGAATACAATGTTAACGGAGGAGTGCTCCAAAGTACAACCGCTCAACGCCCTGATGGGGGCTATAAAGACGTAATAAATTCAAAAAACAAGAAATAGAAAGAAGTTGAAGTACGTTCTCAGATAAGAGAAAAATTAAGTCGACTACAGAACCGCCGAACGGTGAGGTCTCTAAAAGTACAGAAGAATATAACATTAAAACAGAAGCGAAAGACTCTAAGAAGATGGATATTTAAGGAACATTCAAGGAAAAGCTGGGGTGTTGGGAAGCCCTAGGAACAGGGAAAAGGGATAAGGCAGGCCGACGTCTGCATGTGACGCCCGAGCAGGCGTCTTTGCGCGAAGGGGCGCTAGTGAGGGCGGGTGCGAGGTCCCATTGAGCCCAGGCTACCGCCGCCGCCACCGCCGCCGCCGCCGGATCAGCCGCGAGGTATAAATACAAGCTGCCGCTGCCGCCGCCTCTGGGGTTCGCGAGTTGTGGCCGTCACCCGATGATTAATTGAGGGACCCAAACGCAAAACCCGCTTTGCTGACGCCTCGCCTTGGACGAAGTTCAGAACCCGCTACGGACCCGGTGAACTATTCCTGAGAACTTGTGAATGCGCAAAATCGATCGATTCTTGATGAATAAGTTCTACACGAACCTAATTCTTTTGTGTATCTCTAACTGTGATCTCTTTACATCCCGATTACTAGTGTCCTTCATTGTGGTACTACGACGTAAACCTTACAGCCACATCTAAAAATGATGGATGTTTCTGATAGGTGGTGATTACCCAATATTTTGACAGATAAGATGACAGAAGATTCACGAAAAAGGACCCCAAAAATACGGGTTTGTCTTACAGGACACATACAAAAGTATTATCGTTCATCATATGAGACTAATATTTCTCAAGTACATCCTCACTTTCATAGTTGAAACGTTCCTCGATGGGTCTACCTCTGGATACACTGTGTCTATATTCTTTCCTTCATATGTATCCCATAACAAATCGTCCTTACACAATTTATAGTATAACAAGTGTCACACTTTTTGAAAGATATGATCACTGTTTTCACTTTCACGTTTTCGTTATCTGATCATGAAATCACACGGCGAAATGATGATCGTTCATCATAGGCCGTTCATAGTACAGGGCTCGCCTAACTATAAAACCTTGAAGGAACTCTAACTTGTCTTAAATGAAGGTAGTCTTATTTGCAGAAATACATGGAATGAAGATTTGATATGAATGATGGAGGAGGATTGGTGGAATAGAGAAGCAAGGTTAACGGGAGAATCTCGCAAAAACTGACAAGAACCAAATTTGTTCCCCACAAGCCATTCGGGTCAGCCGGGATTTGAACCCTGGTCTCAGTTCTTGATTATAACAAAAGTATAATTTTACCTCCAAAATCTATTTCAGAAATAATTTATATTTAGCGTTAAAGGTTGATTTCTTTCAGGAATTTAACAAATTTACTACACTATTCCCTTAAATAAGAAACTTGTTACACAACAAGAAATGATGCACCAATCATAAATTACATATGATTTTAACACTACGCTTGGTGATAAAATAAGTATCATGATTTGTTTTTTGTAAAACAATTTCTGCTATAAAACTCTTAATTGAGGCCATAGTCTTGCGCCTGCCACCAAATGCGGTAAGATACAAGTGTGACATTTAAGTAATGCGGGTTGCAGCAATTATCATTCCTCTTGATGAATTCCTAAAACACATCCGTGACTGCCTCTCAGCGTTTTTGTCGTATTTTCAATATCGTTGTTATGTTCCTCACCAAATCAATGTTTTCCATACATCAGCATATTTTAAAAATAATTACTAACTACCCGTTCGCCAGGCGACTTTCTGAGTTCTAAGTATACTTACATGAAACATAGGTTTATAACAATTTTGTAAAGTTCATATTAGAATTAGATTGACGTGCGTCGAGATGGGGGTTGGGGTGGATTAGAGTGGGTGTTGGCTGAAGGGGATGGAGGTCCACATGGTGGGCGGAAGAGATACTTCGGGAAACGTGATCGGATGCGAAGTGGATTTGCTTTTCGGCTAAAGTGGAAAGTAGATGTGCTGCGACATGTAGGTAGAAGAGCGTAGAACTTTTTGGGTGCATTCGATACATGTATTCAGACATTGATGGGATTTGACCTAATAGATTTGAGAGATTGATATGAACCATGGGACTTTAGGTGACAGACTTCAAACTTTATATATCGTCTCAAGCTTTTGCAAATTGTGCTATACTGCGCCAAGCCGGGCAGGCATAATTATAGAATGTATTAATAGGGATGAATCAGTTTGCAGACAGGAGTTTCTGTTAATAAAGAGGAAGAGATTCGATATTTTAGCTTTTTCAAGGTATTACGTGTGGCAAATGTTCTTTCCAAGTATGTCTTTTGTCTCGCTTCTCACTTCGATATTTTTCTGAAGAGGTATTGGGGAGCCATGGGATCTAAATACAGTTAATTTGTAAAGGTGGCATGATGGCGACGAAGAGAAAATATTTTAGCTTGTGATTTTGTGGAGTTCAATTCGATTGGCCATTTTGGTAGCCCAAAAGGTAGAGTGATGTAATAGGATTGAATAGAACCATGTGATACATAATTACAGAGTTTGAGGTAAAAATTGGGGTATCGTCTGAATGCAGTGTTATGCTGGGATGTGAGTGTGTGGAGAGTCGGATCTGTTAAGTGAAAACAGGAAGAGGAGAAGTACGGAACCCTGAGGTATTTCTAATTTTGTTTCATAAATAGGAGACAGTGTTGTTAACTTCAACTTGGAAAGTTATGTTTTCAAGAAAGCTTTGGATAATATTTTGTGGATAAATAGGAGTACCGATAGATAAAATAAATCATGGAGCCAAACACGGTCGAATGCTTCCAATATATCAACAAATATAGTCAATGCAATGTTTTGTGGTGAAACTTGAACCAATAAATTCTACCAGTCGAAGTACTGGGTGGCGCTATTTGGCCGGAAACCGAATAGCGTGTTTAGAATGGCTTGGGTTTGACGGGCGTAGGTTAGTAGACAGAAATACGTTTTTTAAAACTTTAACCATCACTGTTAATAAGCTCAACTTTTTTACCTGGCTTCATGAGAGAATTATTGCTTTTTCACATGGTCGGATATTATTCTAGTCTTAATGAGGAAATGAAGATAGCTGTTAGGACGACTAGATAAGCATCGATTACTCTTTGTTAAGGCGTCTCCTCTGTTAACTTTTGTTTCAAATATCAAACCTTTTGTAAGCAAAATCTGTATCGTATGTCGATGATTTTTTTCTTAATCGTAATAATAATAATAATAATAATAATAATAATAATAATAATAATAATAATAATAATAAATGTAATTTAAAAATGAAAGAATCACCAAGACAGTAAGAATTCACAGGGGTATCTTTCAGAGTGATAGTCTCAGCCCTTATTGGTTTTGTTTACCCATACATTTTTTTAATAATATGGGAGTAGGATATGAACGGAAAGGCATAAGGAAATATAATGTAATTTATTTAGCGTACGCAGACGATATCACGGTTTACTCAGAAACCTTAAAAGAACTAAGCCAGCTCATACATTTCTCAGAAAGATTTTCCTATCACATAGGAATGCAATTTGGTGTTGGAAAATGTAAAATATAAAATATCAGTAAAGATAAAATCATCAACGCAATAGAACACGAAACCATGATACGACAGACTATAAGAACCCTAGAAGTAGATGAGATCTACTTAGTACCTAGGTATCCAGCAAAACAAATTCGTTGTGAACTGTTTAGAATCAAAAGTATGAGGGAGTACTTCAGGAAGAAAGCTGTATTATCTCATCTACGGAGAGCAGTACAGGAAGCAGATGATAATTATATGCCGCTGTGCCTCAACCAATATGAGACTGAACCACATCACTCCTGATATAACATTCTAGGATAAAAACAAGAGGAAAGTACGATTTTCGGATGTGTCAGTCCACAGATTCATGAAGATTCCAGAAGTACAAAGAATCGGCCCATGTGAAGTAACAGTAAAACATCCTAGAGGCAAGGAGTGGCCCTCTCGTTTTTTAGCAACTGGAATCATTTCGAACATTTTAAAGTACTCTTTAGACACTTTAGAGACTTTAAACACTCATAATTAAAAATTGTATCACCGTCAGCCTTTAGAAACCTGTTTTACACACTACATGCTCATTGGTCAGAAAATTTCTAGTATTTGATGTTTTTAGATCCTATTGTCATTATCATTATCATCATCATCATCACCATCAATGTAAATAAATATTTCTTTAATATGCACATGAATATGCGTTCGTTCGTCGTCTCTATGTTAACTATTAATTTTATTCATTGATGCAATTTATGAATTGTATTAATAATTTGGTATTAATGCTTTACTAGATGCTAAGAAGATGATTTTCATGCCGCGACATTTCAACTGAATTTCTTTTATAAAGGACACTAAACGTACGTAGGCTGCACAAACCATTTATTGATAATTTAGAGCCAAAGTCAGGCAATAATACACAAAAAAGGCTGATATCGAATTAAATCAAAATCTTGGCCGTTATAGCAAATCAGGGACTTACCATCGTTAATTTCATTTCATTTTAGAACCAAATTAACTAATTAATCACAACTAGCGGTGATGCAGAATGACACAGATTTTCTCGTAGTAAAGATTTTTAATTTCCTTGCGTTGACCTGGCTTTACCGTCTTGCCCCATCCTCTTGCCAGCTGCCATCTATCACCGCCCAAAGTACATTTTTTTTGCCATTTTCTCAATTTTTTCAGTTTTGTAATAGTAAATCCCAAAATTGATTTTAGGAATATTTAAGAAAAGTAAAAACTCGTCAAAAATGGCAAATTTTATTGAAAGGTTTGGAACAGATTTAAAGGAAACGGGGTTTCAGCGATACTGTAAATACGAAATTTGAAGCTATTTTCACACAAAATTATTGACTTTTCGAAAAACCTCATTAAGTCATTCCAGACACTTTAACTCACAAATGCAATTGCGTTTACAAATTGCTGAAAATGTGTAAATTAACGTTGTGAGAGATATTTAAAAAATACTTTGCTGTATTATTTTGTTTTTTCAAATATTACTTAAAAGTGAATTTTACACCATTGAAAACAGTGCAACTAGAACTACCCGTTGGAAAAGTGTAAAGAAAACAATTAGAGCAATTTTTGAGAAAATGGCGTTTGAACGTTTCTGAAAGTGCGGAATTTTGAGCACATTTTAATTGAAAACTATTGAGTTTTCGAGAAACATTATATGACATTACTTAAAGCACATGTACTCAGCAATACAATAATGTTTACAAATTTCCGTAATTGTAAATATTACTGACGTTTCAAAAAAATTACGCACTATTCTTATCAAAAGTTTAAAGAAAAAAATGGAGTCGTTTTGAGAAAAACTTGTTTTTGTAATTTTTTACAATTGCAAATTTTGCATGCAATATTGCGCAAAAACTACTAAAGTGTCAAAAAATGTACATGACTTAATTGAAAGAACTAATTATGGAAAACAAAGTTTAGTTAAAGGAAAAATTTCTCTATCTTCAATTTTGCAGTTGTAGCAAGGCACTCAAACTTTTGCAATTTTCGAAAATTCAGAATTAACCGTGAAAATCGGACGTATGACACCTCTATAAGTGTATTTTACTCTATTCTTACAAGAAATTTAAAGAAAATATTTGGATCCTTTTTTTCAGACAATTTTGAAATTCTTCGGGAGGCTTCATATAAAGAACCCTCAAATGTTTGGAGAAAGTTTTTCAAAATCGCATAGTCTCGAGTCTAGTGAGATCGTCCGGAGAATATTCATTTTGAAAAAAATCCTACGTATGTTTTAGGCGCTAGTGCGTTTTACAGCTAGACGGACGGACGTTTTGAAAAAAAATACATTTTCGGTATCAGGGGACCCCAAAACGTGTATTTCCGTTCAAATCTCGAAATTGATTTTCCGCAGCATTGCACCACTTTGTCTATACTACGTATATTACTCCGTATATTACTCCGTATATACGTACGTAAATGAGAAAGTGAAAATCTTGAAAATGATTCTCAATCCGTTAGTAAGAAATTTGATCTAAGAGATATACAAAGGCAACTATACACTAACTCTATCGCATTGAAGTGTTGTGTCTCTATTTCCAAAACCTTCGCTGGGTTTCGGATTCAACATGAATATCGATAGGGTCTTTTCTGAAGTGATAATGGCTCGTTTTGTGCAAAGGCGCGCTCACCTTTCGCCTTGCAAAACGTGTCTGATGTCTAAGCGTCAAGTTACACGGAAGGATGTTATCCGAAGCAAATCGTTACGCTTAACGATGACACACATCGTCATTTGAGTGCTGTTTCCTATAAATGTTTTTTGATATAACCAGTCATATAACAGTAATGTGTTTAAAATGAAGTTTCTAGTATTTTGAAAACAACTAGAAAATAGTTTTTTTTATATTAAGTACGTAGAATTAATATTTTTGCATTACCAAGATTGAAATTTTGTTGTCTAGTCGAAGCAAACACAACAAATTGTGGTTGTGCTAGAAACTATCTTCCAGTAACGTCACACTGTGAAGAAAAACCTTTTTTACGATGGCGATACGTTTTTTAGAGGTGTGAACTTCACGCTCGTGTGTTTCTATGATCGAAGAGAAAGAAAATGTTACTTTAAGAAAAACACACAAAAAATCGCTAAAATTTACGCTCCAGGTTAATTTATGCGTGTCTTTAGTAATCATTTTAATAATAAAGCACCAGTCAATGAATACTCAGTACTTTGAGAATAACTACAAATATTCTCCTTGTGGTAGATATATTTTTAGTAATTTTTTCCGAACCGAGGGTTGAAAACAAATCGAAGGAGTTAACTTAGCCGAAGTTTATTACGGTATCACATACTACAACGTAACATTCCATCCTATATTGTAGCGCAGGGAACTTGGCAGAGGTCCCGTCATACATCTTTGCACCCATGCAGGAGCGCAAGTGTAGGAAACTCAGCGTATTTCACCTCTCCGGCACGCAGCGCGCCCGTTCGCTTAGTTCATGCTCCGGCCGAACAAAAAAGCCACGTCGAATCTTCCGGGAGTAAACAAGATATAGCACATCCGCAGCGTCGTAATAGTTGGAGCAACAGGGGAGGGGACCGATAAATCGAGCGGGGGGATGGAGGGATTCGAAGAGGGGGCGCGGGCGAAGTGGGGGGGCAACACAAGCGCGTACAGGGGAGTAGATGGTGGCAGACAGTCCATGAGTCAAGGAAAGAGAAGTAGTGAATCAAAGGAGAGGAATTGAAGGAAAGGTGAGAGAACAGGAGAGAAGAGAAGAGCAGGTAGAGAAGTAAATGGAAAAGAGAGGAAGATAAGAAAAAAGAAGACACAGAAAGAGGAGCGGAAAAAGCAAAAAAATGACAATTAGTATAGAAGAACGGAGAATAAAGGTGGAGGTGCGGTATAGATAGTGAAAGAAGGTAAGAAGAATAACTGAGAAGGGGACTAGCGAGGAAAGGAGAAATGAGAATATAGAAAATGACAACTGGCAAGGTAGAGTTGTAATTGACGTCAGGGACCTCAGAAGAGAGTTGGAAGGTGTCCGGGATCACTGGAGATCTTAGATCATGACAAGGCTCTGGAGCGGATATAGTGAATTGCGGAACTTTGGACCGAACAGTTTTTATGGAGAAACGAAATGGATTGTCACAAATAGACGAGGAAGATAAATAATGTTCGTGCTCGAGAAGCGACGGAGAAAATTGCTGCAGAAGAAACTTTTATAATGCGGCACCAGGCCAAAAAGAAGGCAAAAATCAAACACATTTGTATGGTTGGTATTTATAGGAAACTCGTTAGTTTGCCAATTTATTGTCTGTCACTTGAGTCATTTGGAACTGTCCGCAACAATCGTCATGGCTGATGAGATGACTGTTTTTAAAACAAAAGTCATTGATACTCTGATTGTAAAGATGCTGATATTGGATATTGCTTCTGGAAAGTAAAGATTCGATTGCTTCTTTGTAGAAAAATATTGCTATCAAAAGCAAAATAGTGGTATTGTAAAGGTACATACTTTCTAGTATTATTTGTAAACAGTTACGTTTACAACACTAATTGAATCTTCAAAAATGTTTCAAATATGTGTAAGTATTTCCCACGTTGGGATTCGAATCCAAGTGCATAGATGCCGGGAGCAACATCATTATCCACCAGACTGTTTCGCAGACGAACACAGCTGCCGATATGGATCATAATGAACTTTTGCAAATTCGAAATTTTAAAAAAGTTATTCAAAATAGGACCTCTCGTCTATTTTTCAAACAAAAATTCATAATGTCCTGGTACTTAATAAAAATCACTTCCAAAAATGGAAGTATCCATTTCAAATTTGTGGGTGCGCGACATCATCGACAGGAGAGTATCAATTTGATTAAAATCTTATGATTACATAAGCGCCCTAATAGTCACGAACACCTGGAGTAAACCATTTTTTTCGGCATTCAGAACTCACAATATGGGGATTATAATTATATCATCTATTGTAAAATAGTAGTTTATTTAACAAGGGTCCGAAACAAGGGATTCACGCACGAGACGAGTTTGTCGTTCGAGCGTAGCAAGGTAGAAAGAGAGTCGAGTGCGGGAATCACCTTGCACCCGTGATGCGTGTACTACTTTTGAACATGCCGTAAGCGAAACGAAAGACGTCAAGTAAAGGAATATCAATTAAATATCAAATAACTAGAAATGTCTTACTTGTACAAACGTAAATGGATTCCAGTCAGTGTCGTAACACTATTTATATATAATAAACAAAGACGTCAAGACGAAAGACAATTGCAAATCGTTGCAGATGTTTTGCACACGCTTCGCGATGTTTCACGCACTGTGAAAAAAATTGCTGATTCGTACACGGAAAACAAGCACGAGAAACCACGATTCGGGCACGACGTGTTAAAAAGTAATTTACTTCATACAAGAGAAAGAAAAAAAGACCTGTATCCGGGTTCCACAAAACATGTTTTTCTGTGAATGAAATCGGCATTTTTTGCTGCAGTATTTGGAAACATTCTCATTCTGTGAGAACTGAGAAAAAGTAAAAAGTTAACAAATATAAATTTTAAACATTTTCTCCGACCTTCATTTAGTAGTGTAATTGTGCTTCTTTTGCCAAGTGGATTCTTTGAGTTGTGACATACTTTCCTGGTGGCTTTAAAGTCATCAACCGCAAAGGCAAAACCCAAATTAATTTCAGTTAATCTTTATTTAATTGAAATCAACAGTATACTATTACTAGCAAAAAGTACGGAATGAGAATGAAATACGCAAGTTATATCGATGAGATTTACAGCTATACGATGTATTTTGTACAAAATTGTAATATACTGTTTTTGCAAACAGTGAATGTAATTAACCTGTAGATAATAGATATATTTCTGAAAATAAATAGAATTGTTTGAAAACGCGTATTATGAAGAAAAACACATTTAGGAAACACCGTGAGCATTGGAAATTGAACTAATTAGCTTCTGTTTCAGAGTTGCCGAACGTAATTAATAGCAGCTGATATGCATGCATTTTACATATCTTTATGACTTATTACACAAAATTCCTGGTGATGTATATTTCTCTTACACGTGAAATTGTATGTTTAAATAATGTATTCATCTGTAATATCTGCAATAATAAATGCATGGTCGTTTTAGCTCGAGTCGTGGAATGGAAACTATAATTTGATTAACAGAATCGAGGCCATTGACTATTCTAAAGAGGATTTATGTTGAGCTTCTATTGGATTCCAGGTGCAGTCGTCGCCGATCGTGTGATTCTGAGGAGCGCGTTGCCCTGCCCTGTCGTCGCGGCTGACGCCACCCCGCCGGGGATGGGGCTGCTCCGGCTGAGCCAACGTGGGCAGAGTGCCAGGGCGCTGTATGCCGGGGCCGTCGCTCAGAGAGCGCGGGGCGACTCGCGGCAGTGCCGCAAACGAGGGGGGCGGGGGTGGAGACGCGCGCGGACGTGGGGGCGGGTGACACGACAGGGTCGGGGTGTAGGTGAGGGAAGTGGCGGTTGCGTGGCGGTGGCGGTTGCGGTTGCTATGGCGGTTGCGATGGCGGTTGCGATGGCGGTTGCGATGGCGTGGGCGGTGGCGTGGGCGGTGGCGTGGGCGGTGGCGTGGGCGGTGGCGTGGGCGGTGGCGTGGGCGGTGGCGTGGGCGGTGGCGTGGGCGGTGGCGTGGGCGGTGGCGTGGGCGGTGGCGTGGGCGGTGGCGTGGGCGGTGGCGTGGACGGTGGCGTGGGCGGTGGCGTGGACGGTGGCGTGGGCGGTGGTGGGCGGTGGCGTGGGCGGTGGCGGGGGCGGTGGCGGGGGCGGTGGCGTGGCGCGGTGGCGTGGCGCGGTGGCGTGGGCGGTGGCGTGGGCGGTGGCGTGGGCGGTGGCGTGGGCGGTGGCGTGGGCGGTGGCGTGGGCGGTGGCGTGGGCGGTGGCGTGGGCGGTGGCGTGGGCGGTGGCGTGGGCGGTGGCGTGGGCGGTGGCGTGGGCGGTGGCGTGGGCGGTGGCGTGGGCGGTGGCGTGGGCGGTAGCCTGGGCAGACGGAGGTGGGGACGGGGCGGTCGCGGGGACGAATGCCGTGGCGAGGGCGGCGCGGGGTGGGGTCGGAGGCGGGGGTGGGGGTGGGGGCGAGCGCGGGTGGATCCAGGTCGCAGGCACGCGGCCGCACCGCTGACCCGGCGCGATCCGCCACCCCCGCTCTGCTAACGCGGCCAATGAGCCGTGCGCTGGTCGCGCAATACTGCAGCTCATTTCCTGTTTTATGTAGCGGAAGGGCGGCGGGGGCGGGGCGGGGCAGGGCAGGCGAGCCCAGGCCGATGAGGCCACGCCAGGGTAGGCCGGCGTGCGCCGGACGCGCAGGCGAGGGCGGAGGGCGGAGGTTGGTGGGCGGAGGGGTGGGTGGAATGAGGGGCGGGGGGGGGGGCGCAGATGACGCGGAAGTGGGGCAGAGGTGCCGCGACGAGCGGAGAGCACCTGGGGGCTGCGGAGCGAGGGCGCGGTCGGTCAGCCAGCACGTTCCGCTCGCGGCGGCAGACTGACAGCCCTCGATCGGCACCGGGCTTCAATTCCCGGTTGGCCTGTGAGGATTGGTGGCAGGTTTTCCTTCCGGTTCTCCGGATCCCCGTTCATTTATTTCACCATTGTCCGTTCATCGTTTTCATACCACCATCATTATTATCAATAGCAACAATTTCATTCCCTATTTCAGATTCGGGTTCTGAAATCGTAAATAAGACGATTGTCTGCCGTGCATCACGGAATAACATGAAATTATTAATAACAAATAGTACATTATGAAACTATGATGTAATGATGGGTATTAATAGACGAGTGTATCATTTCGTGGCAGTTGACATGGAGAATTCAACCAAGGCCACCTAGCGGACAGCTACCCAACTTGCCGCAGGTGGCTTTGGTTTACCAGGCCGCCTGCGAGAAAGTACGAAAGAAGCGGCAATAATTCAGGGATCGCCATTTTCGCTTTCTCTTATTTCAGGACGTGCCAACTCATTCTCTGATTCACCAGACATTTCAAACGAAAGAATTGGTCGATTTTTAAGGACAAACACACGGCAGCTACATATAACACACAATAACCTGCGTTCTGATCTTAACGTCAGTCAAATGTTCCCTCTACCACTACCACTGCCCTAGTCGAAGACGATTAATGTGAAATTACGATCCAATTTATTTTAAATAATATTCCACGTAAAATTACTGATAATAAACGAAATTAAAACTGGCAAACATAATATAATATTAAATGCAATTTTAATGTACACAATCGAACAAAACATTTACTAGAACGATTCTCAATGATTAATGAAGAGTCAATACTCGGTTTGTTAACTTCTCTGTGATTGGTCAAGAATCTGTATCAAAATGAAATCTGTATTGTAATGAGTATCATTATTCAACGGGTTACAGCCATCAAATGATGGAATTATACAAGAGTAGAAAAATCATTTTCCGTTACAATGAACAACAGGAAGATACTAGTTACAGCCAATCTTGGTTTGTAAGAGATCGAAACCTGGTACAGGCATAAGAAATCGATGCTCTTTGAATCAACGGTAACATCGTGAATTAAACAGTCATTAATACATTTTATATGTATAATTAGCATATATATGCGCACGTTCTTTATTGATATTTGTATTAAACTATTAATTTTAAATTACGAGTAATTTAACGAGTGTGAAACGTAAAATTTACTTAATAATTAATAATCAGCTATGTAAATCAGTGCATTGCGTTCCGTGTGAATTCTTGTTGAATGGGAAGAGGGCTTCAATGAATCAGATTGTCAAGAACTTATCGAAATGTCTGACCTCGTAAATATATTATTTCGTTAAGCGTTACTCCCCTAGCCTGCACCAAATAGAGGAAATTGTGAAAATTTGCAGATTATGCTACAAATTAAAAGATAGAAACAAGTGCAGGTAGCTACAAGCTTAACAATACAACGAGTGTTAACATCGCGCGTATCTCAGCAACAGTGCATCGCAGGCGTAAGTTTTCGAGCCCCAAAGCACTTTGAGTTACGTTTTCTTTTAACCTGTAATTGAAAAAATGCAAACCAAATAGTACTTTTTATTACATCTTCAAGAGGAATGGTTCTTCTCAAAAGACGATGACAACACAAAATCCCAAAAATGACCAAATACGGGATGGCTCTTCATTTATTCCCGAGAACTTCAGTAAATAGATTTAAAACGAAACAAAATACAATTTGTTATTTTTAAAATTTTTGCACTAATTATTTTATTATTTAAATTCCTATTTTTGCACTGCTCCATTCACTACTCTCATTTCGCATCGTGTCGCTGTCATCAAGGACCGTGAGGTAGTGTAAACAACCACTAGAATTACATTTTTAGCAGATCCTGATAGGCTGTACGTGCATTCTGTTACTCATTTCCACAAATATATCTATTGTATTCCGCAATTTACGAGGAAGGGCATATCCTAAATTTTCTCAAATCTACACACAGAACGTTGAAACGCACCGTTCAAAGATAGGACATTATAAGTGACCGAAGTAATTATGACTTTTGAAACAATGTCAAAATGCAGAATGTTGGCACGAATTTAACTAGTGCTAACTTTTAATACATCACGGTACGTATGAGACCATTTCTTATCCAGAGGCAAGCAGTTACATTTGAAAATGAGTCCAACATTGCTCAAAGTTCCAAAGCAGTAAGTCAAGACGTAATTCCGTACTTTCTGAAAGCTCTTCCGGTGAATATGAGTTGCAACGTGGGGCTATTCAGCACACCCAAATGGCATCTGGCACAATAAACGGCAAACGACGAGGGCACTTGGCAATGGCGAGCGCGGGTCGCGCGAGCCGAAAGGAATCCGCGCCGTAACGAGAAGGCGCGTAACGAGCGCCGGCAGCTGTTTCTTAAGGAAGCCGTGAGTAGTGCGAGGGCGCCATTGGAGGCCAGTGGCACCAAGCGCACGTGCTGCTATGGGGGCATGCGGTAGGCGCGGCGAGGCGGTATTTTTAGCTACACTTCATTTACACCTTCTTACCATCACATTCTTACATCTCGGTAGAGCTTTTGAATTTTATATCTCATCATTTCTTATTCTTACATCTTTTAACTGTTTCAATATATTTTATTCCTTTCATTAGTCTATTGTTACTCTTCTCGTACGTTAAATTACATATCCTCACATTCAATCTTTCTCTTTCTGTCGTTATCTCAAATTTTCCGTCATCCTTCTACCTCCTCTTTGCCTTCTCTCATCTACCGTACCCTCCTCCCAGTGAATGTGATCACCAAAGACGGACCGTACCCAGGAATGTCCTTTCTCTCTGTCAGAGGGAGGATGGTTATGAAATGATGGAGATGAGGTTGACGGGTGAAGATGGCGCAATGGTGTAATGAAAGGCACCGTTCATGGAATGAATACGTGAACATCTGCGACTCGTGCACATTGTCCACCTCGCATTTTACTTGGGTGCCGGCTGAGGTGGCTCAGGACATCAACTGATGTCACTGCAGCACATCTGACCAAGAAGTCCTAGGGCTCGAGTCCCGGCAGTAGCAGGGTGTTCAAGACTAGCGAGATTGCTAGATCGCATTCAGCCGCTGTCTGAAGTAGAATTCTAACGACCGGCTGCTCGTTATCGGTGGTTTTCCGTAGTTTCTCCGATCAACACCAGGCCGCAACAGTACCCTAACAAACGAACCACTAATCGCGCGCTATCTTTCCTTCCTCTTCCTTGTTCTATCCTCACACATTACTTACATACACTTACATGCACTACACAACCACACTTGTCGGGAGACCGGTTGGGAGCTTAGAGCTTCATCCGGCTAGATAGGTGCCCCCCCCCCCCGCTGGTGAGGAATACCTGACTCCACACGCCGACGTGTAGATCTGCGTTGGATCTCATCATCCAGGGGAAAATGAATACCGCCACTTCACGCGATAAAAAACATTCATTTAACTTAACAGGACTCCTTACCATAGCAGTTGACTCCCGGAAACATGAAATAATCAATAAATCATGACACTCATAGTTGATTGACTGCTTGATCACCTTGGGTCGGCCGGGGAACAAACTAGACCATTGAAAGGGGCAAATTCAACCTGCCCGCGACGTCACAAGTCTCCTCTTCCCAGAACACATTTCAGCAGGTCGCGGCTCCTCATTAAACCTTGGAAATGATGTGATAAATCACGTAATGATTGAGGTCGAAAGAACGAGAAGGATGATCAGGTCAATGAGATGTTCAAAATAGTAAAAATGATAAGGGATGACGAGGATGAGAAAGACTGTAGGGCAAAAAAAGGAACTATATGTATTCTGTGAATAACAAATATCAGAACTGAAAAACTGAGGCAACGTCAAAGATGGGCTCGAGATGAAATGGAAAAAACCGAGACGAAAATAACAATTGTTCGAATGGAAAGGAGGGGGTACCAAGCTAGAAGAACCTTCAGGTATGAGGGGAATGACGGGACGGGCCACTGGTGAAAATGCCAGACGAGAAAGCGCGGACAATAACATGGCGATGACAGCGAGCACAGCGGGAGACGAACGAGTGACGAGAGCGAGCGGCGTGCGTGGAGTGGAGTGCGCGCGCGAGAGCGACTGGTCGTGGAGCGGCGTGGAGAGGAGCGGCAGAGGAGTGGCGTGGAGAGCGAGGCGTTCGTAATGAGGGCCCGCCCTGCTTCATTAGAGAGCACGGAACGCTCGACCTCCGCTCGCTCACTCGCTGCCTGCCGCCGCTCAAGAAGCCGTGCAGCGCGTCAAAAGGCACCAGGTCCGTGTTGCAGACGAAACCAGAATGAACCTCTAAGAAATATTGGGAAAATAAGAAAAGTAGAAACTAGTTCACTCATTAAAAGATAACTAGATCAAGCCTATGAGGTGATGATGGTAATAATAATAATAATAATAATAATAATAATAATAATAATAATAATAATAATAGTATTTAGCATTTTTGCCAGCCAGCGGTATTTCCAAGCTTTGCCTCTTTTTTATTTGTAATCGTAAAGGAGACATGTGGCGAGCATGACGAATTTCTTTCACCGTACACCGTATTCTTGGCCTGTTTGAGATTTTTTTTTTGTCTCACAGTGAGTCCTATTTTTGTTCCGACCAGAAATCGAACTCAGAGCCGCACCATGGAAAGGGGGAACACACTGACCATGAGACACCTAAGCGGCATGGATAATAATAATAATAATAATAATATAATAATAATAATAATAATAATATAATAATAATAATAATAATAATAATAATAATAATAATAATAATAATAATATAATAATAATAATAATAATATAATAATAATAATAATAATAATAATAATAATAATAATAATAATAATAATAATAATAATATATCTCATCATTCATCATCATATTATGATCAGGAGAAAAGGGAAAGAAGGAAGAAAACGAGGAGACAAGAGATAAAAAAGGATGGGTGGCGAAAGACGGAACCCGAGTAGGGAAGGGAGAAGAGAAGAGCAGAGCGGATAAAAGAAGAGAACGAAAGGAAAACATGCAGCCCTCTTCCGTCAGCTAACGATGTGCTGCGAGTGCAAGAGCCTTAAGCCCCTCCCCTCTACTACCGAGGCTTCACCCCTCGCGCTTCCTCTTGATCCACTCGGCCACTCTTCATCTCACCTCTGTCACCTCACACGCCTCTTGTTCACGCCCCTCGAGGGCCAAGAACGAGGCTCCTGCTGCGCACCCACTACTTCAGGCGCATGGGAAATAAGTCTCGAAGTCTGCCGGTAAGAACCTTATTAGACATTCTTATCTCCACCGGGAAAGATGGCTCAAGGCATCAACTGATGTCACTGCAGTCCCCTAACAAACGAGCCACAGACCGCGCGAGATCATTCCTGCCTCTTCTTTGTCCTATCCTCACCCCCTTACACACACACACACACACACACACACACACACACACTTACATACACTACACAACTACACATTCGGAGAGACCGGTCGGTAGCTTGGAGCTTGTCCTGTCTGGGGCGGTTCCCCGCTGGTGCGAGATACCTGGTTGGGGACAACCCCGCTAGCCGACGGTAGGATCTCGCCATACAGCGGGGGAATACCACCGCCACCTTCCGAGCAAACACCCCGCACTACACGTACGGGACTAATGACCATATCTGACGCGTTCGGAATCATTAACAATCAAATATCTCAAATGACCATAGTTGATGCGTTCGGAATCAGTAACAATCAATCAAATATTATATCCAATTATTATCCCAACTTCACCTTGAGAGCGAGTTCCTTTACGTATTATGTAGTGGCGTTTTCTCCTCTCTTCATCTCTTCCACAATGCATGTTCTACTTCGTACGTCTCTTTTAACAGTATATTTGATTTTCATCGGTTAGTTTCATTTTGCCCAAAACATAATTAATTCAGTGACTTACAAAACATTAGTACACCTCGATTTTTTAATAACTGAATGCTTCCTATGTCGCTACCAATAATTTTTTCTTTCTGTTCACTTTCTCCACGCTATAAACAAAATTAAATGAATACTTGGCTCCTTCGGAAGATGTTTTCTTTACCAAACACCTTGTTAGTTGTGCTGGCGAGACGAACCAAACAAAGGAGGCGCAAAAGCGAACACAACGCGACCCGACGTGGCAATTTAAGTGACATCTGCTTCCGTTGCCATCCACGACGGGAGACGTCTGGAAGAGGTTAGGCTGATGATACAGACAGGCAGTACGACGTAAGTAAGAGAAGATAGAGGAAAGGACAATGTAAAAAAAGAAGAGGAAGGTTCAATTTACTCCGATTGACATGTTCGGATCCTTTTGTCTAAATGTTTGAGAATTAATTGCTACTAGGGAACCGATTTTCATGTACATACATATTTTTACAGGGACAAGATACTTGCATTCGCTAATATTTTTTAGAATTAACACATTCTGAACGAATTGGAACCATTTATATTTTACATAGTTTTACATATTTTATCTATTGCTACATATTTCGTTACATTTTAATACATTTAAAAGTATAAAATGAACATTTCACATTTGCGTTCGAAATGTATGTGACTTTAAAACTAACGTTGTCACTGAAATATTTACAAAGCCACGGAATGCGTTTGTATCAACGGCGAAACTTCTCCTGCTCCCTTCTGCACTTTGAAAGCCGCGTACTTGGGATCAAGGATGAGCGGATGTATGGGAAGCAGAAGGAACTTCAATACTTTTACAACCCGCCCTCTTTCTATCACAGGCAACACGGCACTATTCACTTGAGCGCCGGCGCCTCGTAAACAACATTGTATATACTACGAAAGTATTACATATTTCGGATGAAACTGGTGAATAACTGCTTCTGTAGATGTAGAACTTTCTTTCAGCCTCTCTGAATCCATATTAAGATCTGATCGGCTACGTACTCCGCTCAAAAATGCTTGAAGAATGGAATTTTAAACATTATAATATATATATTGAAACGCGCAGGATGAAACGCGCCGCGTTTCCAGACGAAACGCAAAGCGGCCTCTACGATTTGGATGGCGCGTCAGTTGGCGGCTCCCGCCTAGCGCGAGAAGGGGTCCCGCGACGGACGAGACTTAACGGACGGGGAGGCGAGAGCAGAGTAGTCAGAACTAGGCAGTGTAGGGGAGCGCACGTATTGCGCGGGACGTGGCTGAATATTTAATGCCGGATGCGTAATATGTGATATCAGAAACTCGTGAGTGAACAATACAATAGTGAAGATATTAGTAAAGTGTAGGCGACGCATTCGTGAGAGGTTCGACGAGAGTAATTGTAGTAAAGGCCTAGGCAGTGTAGGGGAGCGCACGTATTGCGCGGGACGTGGCTGAATATTTAATGCCGGATGCGTAAGATGTGATATCAGAGACTCGTGAGTGAACAATACAACAGTGAAGATATTAGTAAAGTGTAGGCGACGCATTCGTAAGAGGTTCGACGAGAGTAATTGTAGTAATAGCTAGGCAGTGTAGGGGAGGGCACGTATTGCGCGGGACGTGGCTGAAGATTTAATGCCGGATGCGTAAGATGTGATACCAGAGACTCGTGAGTGAACAGTACAGTAGTGAAGATATTAGTAAAGTGTAGGCGACGCATTCGTGAGAGGTTCGACGAGAGTAATTGGGGCAAGGACTGCATATAACGTGATCAGTGTGTGGAAGCTAACGACTGTGAATGATGCTGTGAAAGCCGGTAGGAGAATCGTGTGGCGTAATAGTAATATGACGTAAGCAGCAGCATCGTAATTTAGAGCATGGTGAGTGAAATTCATATTTGAGGTGAATGGACGAGGCAGTTGGTGTAATCCGGAGACGAGCAACGCCGAACCAAGGGCGGTGGGACACGTGGAGGGAGAGAGGCAGCGACGCCACGGTCGCTCCACGGACACGCCGAAGCGGCAGCCGACCAACGCCGAGGGGTGCCGAACGTCTGGTGGGCATGAACTGGACATGAACAACGCTGCCAGACGACCAGCAGGTTGAATTTGATCATATTCGAATATTTTGACTACTATGTAAACGGGTAAGACAGTGATTCTAGGTATTAGGGTCCAAGCTAAAAAGAGTTACAAGGTTATTGTATAATTATTGAAATAAAGTTGTGTATGTTAATTATATTTGGAAGTCGTATCAATGTTTACCCCACCCCGGAGCCCATTCGCAAAAAAGAAACCCTGACCCCTTTAATAAATTTACTGATGCACAGGATCGGAACCCCGGTCCGTCATATATATATATATATATATATATATATATATATATATATATATATATATGTGTGTGTGTGTGTGTGTATGTGTGTATGTGTGTGTATGTGTGTTTGTGTGTGTATGTGTGTATGTGTGTATGTGTGTGTATGTGTGTTTGTGTGTGTATGTGTGTGTGTGTGTGTGATTTCCCCCAACCGTGTACCGGCACAGTCGAGCAAGCTCTAAGATCCCGACCTGTCTCCTGAGATGTGGACATGTGTAGTAGAGTTCCTTACGTAATTGTAAATGCGAATAACGAAAGAGGACAGGGCAAGAAAGAAGAATGAAAGATCGCGCGCGCGGTCCGTGACCCAATAGGGAATGCTTCCGGCATTCGCCTAGTATTGATCCGAGAAACCACAGAAAACCACTAATCAGACCAACCGGACGCCAGAATTCTCCACCAAACATCGACTGAATTCGACCTATGTAGCTAGTAACGGAAATCTTCACCGTCGGTACTCAAACTCTGGAACCTCCCGGTCAGAGTTTCTGCAATTTTGTTGGTAATGCTGGTTTTGAGTTAAAATCAGCAGGAAGAAAACAGAGGGCGAGGGAGAAAAGGAGGAAGAAAGTGAAGAGAAAGAAAGGGGAAGAGAAAAATGACAAAGAAAATGAGAGGAAGAAAGAGAAATGAAAAGAGTCAGAAGGCAGAGAATAAGAAAAACATAGTGAAAGGGAAAAAGAAAGGAACAGCGAGA
Source organism: Teleogryllus occipitalis (assembly GCA_011170035.1). Taxonomy (NCBI): domain Eukaryota; kingdom Metazoa; phylum Arthropoda; class Insecta; order Orthoptera; family Gryllidae; genus Teleogryllus; species Teleogryllus occipitalis. Next base: position 40,544 of record BLKR01004281.1, read on the forward strand.
ACGAGAGAGGAAGAGAGGTAAAAACAGAATGAAATAAGAAGAGAGGAAAAAACAGAACGAAAGAGGAAGAGAGGAAAACAGAATGAAAGAGGCAGAGAGGAAAAACAGAAAGAGGAAGAGAGAATAGATGGGAAAGAAAATGAAAGAGAAAGAGAGAAAGAAGGAGGCAGAGAGAAATAGGGAAGAAAAGAAAGAAAGAAAGAAAGAAAGAAAGAAAGAAAGAAAGAAAGAACATGAATGGAAATGTGATTGTACCAAAAATATAAACTCATGAGCATAAAGTTTTATCTTATATAATATATGTAGAGATTCCTGCGATCAAATATGTGGTTTTTAAGCTGTATTTATACAGCACAATACAATGCATCTGGTATGACTGTTGGAAAATATTTACTTGGGACAGTTGTGCTACATACAAGGCTTGTTTAACATTGGTATCAGCTAATAAATCCCACATCAATGATACTTGAATAATTGTACACAGAATACCGTTGTAACGCATCAAACGAAATGGTGGATGAAAAGCAAAGTGGTCTTAGGTTGATGTGTAAAAAGTACACGCAGGGGTAACGTTAGACGAATGCTAGTCATTTATGCAGCGACTGCAAGTACGAACAGTGCAACGTTGAATACCCTGCAATGAACACTGCAATTCCTTATAAAATACCCAAATACTGAAATAGCAGTCTTAAATAATCCAATATGTATTTGAGTTCATTGAATAAAATGAAAGAAATTAACAGAACAAGTCACAACTAAAAATAAAACGTATTTGGAAAGCAAAAGAGGATCCTCTAGGCCCAGCTGAAGATTGAAAAAGTAGAACCAGAATTTGATTGGGTTCAACTAATAGCAATATTCACAAAAATCCTACTGTCAGGAAGAAAAAGAGGAGGAAAACCAAGAAAAAGAATAACTAGTAAGAAAAAAGAAAGAACAGAAGAGTCAGAAAAAACGAAGACAAAGAAGAAAGCGAAGAAAAATCAATGTTAATATTAGATCTGTTGCAACAACCGAAGGGTCCTTGAGAGCAAGGAGGCAGCTTCGTGGAGGTGAATTCAGTACGCGGTTCAATGGAGTGACCCTCCCTTTTTGCCTCCACGCGGATGAATGTGGCCTCGAGAGAGGAGTTCCATGTCCAGCGACAAATCCAGTTAAAGGGGGACCACCGCAGCCTCCTCGAGGGCCTCCAGGCTGAGCGGGCGGCGACACGGCACGCGGACCCGGAGGGCGGACCCGCAGGGCGGGGAATGAGGCGCGACGCCCTTCGTCGCCCTCCGCTGTCGCCCTGGCCCTCGCCCTTGCCCTCGGCTGCGCCAGGCCCATCGCTCATCCGGTTCCGAGGAGTGGCGAACCGACTCCTGCGCCCTGCCGCACCCCGCCGGCCGTGGGCGTAGTCACGGGGTCAGGTGTCGAAAGAGATCGACGCACTCGCCATGGCCAAGAGAACTGCTCTCACTCATGCGGATCATGGCCTACAGGTGTGTGCCTGGGGCAGACTTGATGTACAGGGACATGTAACTCTCCATGATGCGATCGGCAATGACCATGGTTGGTCTTGAAAGAAAATACACGATTTTTATTCATTGACGATGGCTACAGAAGATATCTATATCAGTATTCTCAGATTATTTACAAGTAAGAGAATTTGTTTGTACTTCATATTACCCAGTTCTATGTGTATTAACTTAAATTAACATATTATTCATGATTTTCATTCAAGCCTTTCTTTTTAGTGTCAATCATTATATGAGACTATGATATTCCTCAAAAACTGAAAAATAACTAACACTTGATTTCATGTCTTTCACTTTAAACAACTTTAATATTCGTCCATTTAAACTTAATTCACTGAACTCCACGTAACCACACAGCTAACAATTTTTTTTCGCATCATGTACCCATGGCATTTTCTAATTTCTAAAATGAAAAATAAATTTATGAAATGAGAACAGAATGCAGAACATATTGACAAAGATATTGATATAATTAAATTTCACCTACCACTGAAATAATGGAAGGAAGAGATAATAAATTGATATAATAACATTATTGATTTAATGACATTGCTTCCCAATTAGAAAGTAAAATGCTTATGCTTATTTTCATCATTATCTCGATAATTCATTATATTTATTGTTATGCAAGCATATGATACCAACAGATCAGATTTAAATTGTAAATATTTTGCTTCATACGGACAAATCCATCGTAATTGAAACAATTTTCTATATTGATTTAGCAACACTTATGGAATATTATTTAATTCTAGAATTTCACTAGAAGTAGAGAGAGAGAGAGAGAGAGAGAGAGAGAGAGAGAGAGAGAGAGAGAGAGAGAGAGAGAGAGAGAGAGAGAGAAACGTTTATAACAGTATTATATTGTATTCCTCAAAGAAACTAAGAGTTTTTGGTTACAGCGCGGAAGTTTGGATGTAAGAAATGAATCCCATTATCTAACTGAACCTAAAACCCAATGACATAAAATTAAATTGCCAAGGGATAAACTACACCTCTCTACAAGTACGTATTCATTGTACAAATGTTTAGCTGTATTATTATTATTATTATTATTATTATTATTCAAGTAATATGTCATGTTTGTGGTTTGTAAATATGTTAAAAACGTGTTTCTGGTAATCTTGTACAAAAAGTACAAAACCAATGTATGAACCATTTAATTGTAATAAGAAAGGAAATCAACAATCGATGAACGACACGTGTACTGCTGAAAGTAAATTGGAAGGAACATGATTTGTTTGCAGGTGGGAAATTCCATATTTTTCCATATTGATTGCACGAATTTCTAAGTAACAATTTTGTGGATGCCCTGTCTCTACTCCGAATTTTTCTGATGACTCACTTATCCATCGGGTTTCTATCAAGTACAGCAAACACGGCCAGATCCTATGATTACAGAGAATTTTCGGTTTGGTTATTATGAGAGATTTTGATACCCTTCTTTCCAATCAAAGTTTTTTAGAAAGTGAGAGGTGTTTCAAAAGAAACCAGAACTGTAGAAACCAGTATTCAGACGTAAAACATCAAGTCTGCATGAAAGAGGGATTCAAGAAGATCCATAGTTAGACGTATCTTTGTTGCCTGAGCACTAGAAGTCAGTTTGGCTGTTTTCCTTTCATTTAGAAAGTATATTACAAAGCATCAGATATTTCTCTTTTGAGAAAAGGGGAAGAGTGGTACGAAAGGAATACAAAATAGGGGGGGGGGCAGGGATCCTGACAATGAGTAAAAAGAAAGTAACAACATACGAATTAATCTCCGCAATCAACAACATACTATACAAAGTGTAATTTAAAACTTTACAAGTATCATTTGTGATCTTAATTAGAATGAAGTTTTCACTGACTATTCCACTTCTGAGTTACTAGTTTCAATACAACCAATATGTATAATAAAATGGTTATAAACCAATCACGGGCACCTCAAATGCGAAAGTTTACATGAATACTTTTCACTATCGTCTTACAAAAGATGTAGTTCCAATGTTTCGGAAAAGAGATAAATATTCCTTCCGTTACATAAACTGCTGTAATCAATATAACATCTCAAACACTCCACAAAGAATCATTTTATAGCATTTTCTAATAACCTGTTCATTCTATTTAATCGATTAAATAGTCTAACCGAATTCCACTCGTAGTTTGATACCTCTCAGTTAAGTCCGCTCGTTGCCACACGACTCGCGAACTACTCAGTTTCAAATTACTGAAGTGAAATTACTTATGACTAATAAAAATGAATTCAACGACATGTAACCGACCTTCATACTACAAACAGGAATGTATGAATAGATACGGAATTCTTACAAGCACTTCTTCACGATTGTCGCAATGTCCTTGCAAAATGGAATAGATTAATACTACACAAATGAAAAAAAAAAGTTTGGTATATGCACCACGATCATTATTTTTTGCCGGTCACAAGAGTAGATTGGTTCCTAATATATTAAGCCAGAGACCAGTAGCGGTGCTGCAGAATTGCTACCTATTCGATTTGCTAGAGCCCAGTAGCAGTACGTAAAGTAACAATTTTAATTTATGAGTAATAGCAATGAACTGTAAAATTAAGCGAATAGTTTGGTACTTTAATATACTTACAATTATAGTTCTTTTTATAATTATAATTATAGTATTTTACACAAATTTGAACCTATTACATTAAAAATAATAATCTTAACACCGTGATTTTTATAAAATAGATCTTGTTTATTCTTTCACAAGGATTGGATGTGAAGAAAACCCGGGCAACGCCGGCTATTTTGCTGGTTAGTTGTGAAAAGATGCTGCGTTCAATCAGATTTTTCCAAAACAGCCACCTGGAGCGAGGCCATCCCCAACCGCGGATCAGCGGAGAGGCGGTCAGCCACCTGGCGGAGGCTCTGGCGCGGCCCGTGTGCCCGTGCATAAGTGCGGCCGCCACCGCTGCGTGGGTGGCGCGCCATATGTGGGCGAAAGAGCGGGAGTGGCGGCGGTGGCGGTGGCGGTGGCGGTGGCGGTGGCGGTGGCGGTGGCGGTGGCGGTGGCGGTGGCGGTGGCGGTGGCGGTGGCAGTGGCGGTGGCGGTGGCGCGGCGCAGGGCTGGCCGAGTGGATAAGGCAGCGCCGGCCCCGCTCGCCTCGCCCACCGCCAGGCGGCGCTGCGGCGCTCTCAGCGACGGCGATTGACGGCGCTCCATCCATCAGCGCCACCCGGCGGCGGAGAGGGCAGTGGGCCCTGCCTCGCGTCTGTGCAGCACACGCACATCCACACAACGAAACTATATGGATCACCTGAATGAAAGAGGAGCTGTTATTGCGAATGTTTCGATGCCGATGTTTTCAAAACATCGATATTTATATAAAATATTCGATGTATTTCACATCGATTTTTTGAAGCCTGAGTTTTTTTAACATAGTAAAAACATCGAACATAAAAATGCATAGTCAATATTTTTTAAATAAAAATGATCATAAAATTCTATAATAATTTCCACACACCCATAAATTGAATATTCTTCGGACGAAAGTGACCAATAGTGAAAACTAAATAAAATTTTGTTTTCGTCCTTAAAAGGTGGTAATAATGACGAATTATGTATTAATGAATATAATTTGAACACTGGCAAATCACGATTGTTTAGATGCAGTGAAGCTGTTATCGTACAAAATGGTTACAACAAAAGCTTGTGGTAGTTCGGATTAGGCCCAATAAATTGCAGTTCTATGCATTTCAACTGATAAAGACGATAACAGAATAAACGAAATAACTGTTATTTTGCATAACAGTTACGAAACGTTAACTGTAGAGAAATAACACTTTGGCAGTGAAGGGCACATCCCTACCAAGCAGTCGATAGATATCCATTCGCAATTTGTGCGCATCTTACTGTTCTTATTACTTGCAAATTATATTTCTTATTTCTTCTTCTTATAATCTAATTTCTTCCTCGAATAAGAAGAAGAAATTTATTTGAAAATATATTTGTCCTTATTTGAAACTTGTGCTATTTTGTTACTTGCAAAATAATGCCCCACCTCGTAAACGAACAGTGCATCTCCGTATGTAGAGTTAGCAATTCGAGGTAACGGACACCGCCCATTATTTTTTCCGCCCGCGGGCGCCGTTCGCCCCATTAGGGACCAATGTGCTGCCGCTGGAGGCTCTCAGCCTGTCCCAATCACGGCGAGCGCGTGGGCGGCGGGAGCACGGGCGGGCGCGGGCAGCGGCGCCGACGCCGGGGCGTCGCGACGCCGGCGTCCGTCCACCCACGCGCCCGCGCGCCTCGCCCGGCGCCGCCCCATGTTTTATTCATACGCCCGCCCTCCGCCCTCGGTCCACCCCCACCGCCCACCGCCCTTCGCCCCCGCGGAGCGAAACGGTGCCCGCGGGCGGCCGCTCCTCCGCCACATACATACACACACATAATGATCATAATAAAAAGTATAAATAATTTGCTCGTAAATATTAAGCCCGTGCCGTGAATACAAGTGGCCCCATAAAAGGCAGGCGGCCGGGCCGGAAGGTGGTGGCGGCGGAGGCGGCGGCGGGAGGAAACAACGCGATGAGGAAAGGGAAGCCGAGGGGGCGAAGAGTGAAAAGAAAGGGTAGCGAAGCTCAGGGAAATTTGAAGCGGTAGCATTTAGAGCTGCGGTAGTAGCTGCCTCGACAGAACTCTACTGTCGCGAACCTGCACTGAGCGAAAGGGAAGGGGAGAGTCGGCGGTGGGTTAGTGAGGAATGGAGAGGTCGAGGAGGTCATAAGCGCAGTTGAGGAAGGGAAGGATTATCGAAGGCTACAGGAAAGACACACAACAGAAAAACAGAAAGATGTACTAAAGATAAAGAAGAGAAGAGAGAATGCATGAAGGAGATAGACAAGAAACCTGAGGGGAAGCTGCAAAAGAGGGATACTATGGGAAAGAAAATTAAAGAAAACAGAGGAGTAGGAAACACGTGTGGGGCAAGAGAGCGAGAGGGGAATAAGAGCTTTGTGGGGAAAACTATGGGAGAGAGCAGTGAGGGTAGCAGGGGATGCGCTAACAAAGCAGGAGGTGAGGCGGAGTGGGGGGTGGCTGGTCGACACGCACTAACGACCCTCGGTCGTGGTTCTGCAAGAAATAAAGCGTCATTATTTCATACCGCCTAGCAGGCCACACACAGTAGTAATTCTTATGCTTTTGGTATAACACTGTATGACGAAGTATTTTGAGAATACGCAAGTGGGAGTGAATTTCGTTGAGAGAAATAGTAGTCAAGTTGAGAGAGAGGTGAAGCAATTCAGAGGAGCAGACATGAAGGACGAGAATATTTTTTGTTTGACTAATGTGCAAGTGAATTTAATCGGAACAATGCGATATTCGTAATGTCGTAAAGCATAAGAATTCTTGTCTTCCCATTTCAGATGAAGACAAATTTTATAACCGTGTCCATGGATTTAGATTTCATTATTTACGAAATGCTTTTGTTTCATTAATTTTTTTTTCTTTTGAAAAATAAACGAAATAACATGGTGCACGCGAACATGTATTATCACTCTTCAAAAAAACTAGGGTTTGGAAATCTATGAGACAGAAACAGAAGATGGTTGTATGGAGTACAGGAAAACAAAGCAATGAAGACTTCATAACTGAAAGGACATCGAATCAGGATCAATCCTAAGCGCTGAAGTTGTGAAAATGAAGAATGAAAGTTAAAAGTGACATTTTGAACACACCCTGTCTGGTTGATGAACATATTATATGTTGAAAGGCCGTCCGCCGGTGTTCATAACCAATCACCCCACTCCTCTTGTATCTAAATGAGGGCTCAAGAAAACATGTGAGGATAATAGCAACTGTCAAAGATATTGGATAGTGCAAGTGTAGCGTTACAAATTGAAGGCTGCCATATTATAGGCAACTAGTTCCCTGGCAAGTGCTGACAGGCGTGTTGTGTCCGTACGCGACGAGAGTTGTGGGTATTTCCCATGTAAATTAGTACTTTTGAAGTGCTTTTATCTTACTGTACAGAGATTATTATTTACGCATCAATAAAAATATATAATGAGAGCTTCATGGTTCTGTGACCTCAAGGCCAATATAAAGAAGTATTAGGGTTACAAGAAGCAACTTTCAATAACCCAAATGATACAACTAAAACATGTTTCATTTAGTAACAAACATTTTTCATCTATTTGAAACGTATACTTTAATTTGGTTCTAGCATATCTGTACACGGAGCAAGAAAATATATTCGTTACATATACCCAAAATATTTTATTAATTTGAAAACTTGTTCGTATTATTAAAAATCTGACTATATACCGTGTTAAAGAGAGTAATTCACTACAGTTTAGAACATAATTTATCCACCTTTTCTGCGGGCCGCACAGTACGAGTTTTTCTGTCCAAAAATCACAGTTTTTTTCCGCAGCATTACATAACTTTCTCTATACTACGTATAATCTTCCGTATATACGTACATATACGAGAAAGTAAAAATTAGAAGACAGATTACACGAGTTTTGATTATTTCATAGCATTCTTGAGAATGAAGACTTTGGGTGCCAATTTTTACTTGAATCATAAAGAATAATTTGAATCTCTCCTGCAGAGAAAGAAACTATGCATTAGCTACGGAGGGCAACAAAAGATGCAAGAATGATGAAATTATCTTCTCTGAACTGAAAGTCAAACGATTCGAGCTATTTCCAATTACGTTATTTTTAAAACATTTAAATGTTTCGTAATTTATTTATCATGGTGTATAGAAACAATAACAATGTGATTTCTGAAGTTTTGAATCCGTAATATCCCGTGAAAAAGAGCATTAAAACACAGTTTTAAATGACCGCTCCCACATTTGCCTACAATATGGCGGAGAGCGCAATGTTCAATTTGTTACGCTAGTGCTCGCCTCTCACCATAGGAGTAGTGGGCCTTGGCAACTGCTTGGTGACAATCACCACGCGTAGGATCACAGTCTACTAGATCTATAGAGGGCTGTGATAGGGTTCGAATGGCTTAAGCGGCGAGCCACAGTGTTATTTTTTACGACCGTATTCCCAGTCTCATTCTTACAACTTTAACACATAACTCCCTTTACCTGTGCTAAAAGAAAACATTGCTTTCTCTCTAGAAACGCTTTGATAAGAATTGTATTTTGATAACTGCAAATAAGATAACTGACATGCTTCAGAAAAAAGGGGACACAACTGGGAACCAAAACTTATTTATGAGATTGCAATAAATATATTTATAACAAAAAAGAGATAATACAACACAATGTTGAAGAAGAAATAACAAATAAATTTTATTTCATTGAAATTTACATGATTTTATTAATTCACATTGTTTCAGGCATTCAATGACAATTTTCGTTTTTTTTATCTTCTGTGTAAGATATGAAAATATCTGCATGCAGGTTTGAAATAATTAATTATTTAAACAATTATCAGGCTTATATATAATGATAACAAAATACACAACAAAACTCGGGAGCCGGATTTATCCCTCTTCATCGAGGCACACAACACGAGAAAGGCATTGTGTGTAAGATGCCAGCTGAAAACAATAAGTCGATACACATGAAAACACATCTTCTAGCTCGTAGTCAAGTGTGAACGACATAACGTCAAAAACACAACTCAACGATAATAAAGACAATATTAAGTAGTTCATAAATACCTAACCTCACTAAAACACATGGATAACATAAGGGTTTGCAACTCTTACCCCAAACGTTCTGAGGAGATAGAATTCACTATGACTTCTTCCTCTTGCAAATGATGGATAGCATAAAAAACTCCTAAACAAACCTCACACCACTAACAATATCTCTCGTGAATCCGCAAATTCTCTGAATTAATAGAAACGCTCGCTTCCACGCTGAAAAATAGACTCACTCGCTACTGTTCTTGCTCGGCTTCTGGTTTTCAACATGGCGGGAAGGAACCCTACAAACCGTGACGCCATGGAGAAAGTGGGCTTCTATAGAGGTCTGTTTATAGGCGGTATTACACTGTGAAATTTCTTGCCAAAGATTTTTTATACAAGAAAACATGAGTGTAATAGCCAATAATTTATAAAAGATTTCTTTTATGAAATTTCTTGAATAAAATGTAGTCACAACATCCAAGTTTTATCATACATTTGGTAAAATGTCGTTCGATATAGGGGTGTTCCTTCAACCAAATTTTTAATTGCAGAGTGCGTGCAATTAGAATATTTCTATAGTACTGTCCATCCGGACTACAAAAGTAAAACCAAACGAATCGACGCTTATAGAACACATTTTCCAGAGAAGAGGAAAATACAGGTTTTCGAAAATGCCCAATTCAGGAAGATTATTTTGTTTAAACTTCCAAATCAGAGGACTCAATTTCGAAAGAAAGAAGAACAACAAAGGAAATTGAATATTTCCTCATCCATCCTCAAATAATTCTTCATTTCGAAGTTGTTTAATTAATACTTCACAATGTACGACTGATGGCCTCACCACGGATGAATACCATGGCGTTGTTCTAAGGCTTCACCCTCAAACGTTTCCTCTTTACCTTTTACTTCGTCAGCATTAAACATATATTAGTTATTCTAAAACATAAAGTAGCACAAACACAACTATTTGTCCATTATCCATCGCAAATCGCGAGCAAAACTACATAAAATATTGGACGAAATGTAATACGTTCGTCAAATTTCTTTGTCAAAGTTTTCTCGTCAAACTTCAAAGCACTTCCACAAAGTTCTTCATCAAAGATATATGTCAAATATCTTTTACAGCGTAATACCGGCCTACAACAAAGGTTTCGGGTGCCCAGGCGGCCGTGTCCCGCGCAGGGGGCCGAGGCTGGCGACAGCGCCTCACAAGGCGGACCCAGTGGGCGCGTGATGGTCGCGCGGAGGGGGCGCAATTGCCGAGCCTCGTGATGACGCTGCGCCCCTCACTAGCTCGCTGCGGCGCAGGTGGAGCCGGAGGTCGCGTGACAAAGCGCGCTCCGCGGCCTCGACGACAATTAAAAGAGTAATGCGCCGCGCGAGCGGGCCCGGCGCCGGGACAAAGGGCCGCGGCCGACATATTTCCCGCGCTAAATTTTTCCTGCCGCGAAATTGGGGGAGCCGGGACCGCGCGGATGGGCGAGGGGGCGGCCGGGACACGGGATGGCTCGGTCGCTTCCCCCTTTGTTCGCTGGCGCGGTTGTTCTGATGATGGCGGCAGTGGAGCCCCTGCTGTAACGTCCAATACTTAGAGGTTGACCAGGATTCGGGGGCAGCGGTGAGGAGGCGGTAATGTTGGTCAGCAAGGAACATCCAGTGTTGCTGTCTCTGAGGACAATTACACAAAATGTTGTTTTCTCTCTCTATGTTCATACCCATTTGTCTTAACTATCAGCTCTATTATTACCCATTGTTTTTTTTTGTTGTTGTTCTTCTTGTAAATTTAACTTGTAAGTTACCATACGTACTTAATGTATTTCATAATCCATTCCGTTATAATAGATTTCCATTCCCAACTATAGTCAAAATATTTTATGTAGATGAGACGCATCACCACTCTTCTGTTCTCGATCCGTGACCACCTCCTATCTTTACCTCCAGGTACACAGACAGAGCTATGGAACGATTTTCCTAAGGATGAGCCAAAGTGACAGCTAGTGCTGGCAACATAACTGAATGTTCTGTGGTCGTTGTGTCCTCGAGCCCATTAGACTCCCTTCCTGCATTCGTTCGTTTGCAGTTGGCTAACTGGTAAATGCCTTCGACGCTTCCTTTTGTGATGTTCTCGTCCGACAAAAATATAGTGCGCCACGAGAAATAATTGCAATTAGGACGTGCAATGTTATATGCTCTTCTGTAAAAATTCTTTTTTCTATAAACATTACATTAAATTTACTTTTTGTGTGATAAACATTATGTTTATTTTAAACCCGAGACTTGGATGCGAGATGCGTACCGGTACACGTGTTTCCGGCATAAAATAATGTTTCTTTCTATTTACATTCGTGGCAGTTTTCTTTCACAGATTGTGAGAGCATTTTAAAAGATTTCCCACATTCGTAATTAAATTTAAATATTTCCCGGACTCGCGTACGTGCATATACCTCAGCGAAATTCTTAGACTTCAGCGTTGGAATGTTTTCTCAGGAGCCATTATCACTTTACAAAGGGGCGTGGCTGAACAGCTGACGCGGCGGAGGGATACTTTCCTGAATTACATGTGATGTTCACTTGTTTAGCGAACTGTCATTTGGCTCATCCTTAGGAAAATCCTTCTATTAACGAAAGATGGACAACTCCTATTGACAGCAGAAACGAAGAAAGGTTGAGTGATACGACATCGAATAGTCAGGCTATCGTCTTAAAAATAACCTGCAATGATTTCTTTCCAAATTACAATTGCTTCGCGGGTGGCTAGAGAGCTAGGTGCTGAGAGCCAAAACCCATTCAGCATCTGAGATCCAATGGCCTCGAGTTGGGGCTCAGTTGCGACATAAACCGATGAATATGCATGTATGCGAGTTTTCATTTACCATTATTTACGAACGAGAAACCCGCTCTGAAGCAGTATCTAGTGAATGGTTCGCCCAATGAACTCTTCTGAAGCTGAACAAAAGCTTTAAGGGCAGATGGTATGTAATTTTGATTAAAAATGTGATTTTTTGTTTACTGTCTTTAAAAAATCTCTAATCTTTCCTCTTAAAGAATATTAAATTTTTCTCACATTCGAACCATGAAAGATCTCTCAAAACACAATTCGATGGAATTCTAGTAAAGAGAGTTACGTATTCTTGTGAAGGTTTAAATTCCTTGCTTAGGGATTTGTTCACGAAAAAATAACAACATACATAAAAAAATTACTACTAAAATGTAGTTAATTTAATATTTTTAAATATATTTTCAAAAAATCACCCGAAATTACATTTCTACTCGTACGTTTGTTGAAACTCACTTTTAAGACTTAAGTCTTCTGAATCACACACCATAAACTTTACCATGCAAAGACATATTTGTCCGTTTTTAGGCTAACTCTTATGCCACTTTTTCCTGTGACATCTTTCATTCATTATTTCTCAAATGTTGCGCTTATTAGTTGGTCACAGTTCTTGCAGGTGAGCGAATTGTTGACATCATTATGAGTTTTTAGTATATCATTTCTAATTATATCTGAAACATAACTAAATGTACTTCTACGAGCAAATTAATTAAAATCCACATCGTGCTCGTTCCTCGCAAATTTACTCGAAAAAATAAAAAGGACTTTGCATTTGGACGGCAAAGCAGATGTCCGTCGTTCTCATGTCCTATTTGCACGTAAGCATTATTTGTAGGTTCAAAAAGGTCTTGTCGCTACGTAGGTGCATCCCGAAACTGTAACGTTCGCGCGTTCGTCCTCATTTGTTGTTTCATTTGCAGGCGCAGCATGCGAAACACGGGCGCGCGAATTAACAATTAAATCATTACTCTAATTAAATTTTATCACGCCGCCCTGTCACGCGCCTCTTCGCACGTTTTCCATTTTTGTAATTTTTAATCCTAAACGAGTGCTTCGCGGTGCTCCCAATTATAGGGTAGCGCCGGTGCACACGGCGTGGGGGCGGGGGTGGGCGAATCGGGGCATTCGGTTGAGCTCCACAGTTTCGGTATTCCACGTCCAAACAGGGCTTAATTAAAATAGTTATTTCAATCAATGATGTAACCGTTTCTGAGATTTTCTATTTAATCAGTCCAATGCTTGATCCCCTTTAACATTAACAATAATATCGTTGAGTGCTTTACGTGCATAGTACTACATTAAATTGAATACCAGTGTTATGATGGTTGAAAGCTTCGTAGAACTACTAATTTCCAATATCGTGGAGTGGAGGCAAAGAACTGTACACGATCACAGATCAACTCCCGTTGAATGACAAAAGATCTTAATCACTTCGTGATTTTCACTCATGTCCATTCAATTTCTAAACAGCCTTCTTTCTTCATAAAGTAGGGAATGATTAGCTGGTAATTCTCAAAGCTGTAAGATAATTGTTGATGTTCGCTCAATTGCATTGGCCTATATCGTTACGTTCGCGTTTCCCAATTTTGTTTTCCTCAGTAGAGTCAACACCTAAGAATGGATCCGATCGTTGCAGAATTTGATCGACAATCTTTGCAACTCTTCACTTTCAGAAACTTGGCAATTCCAACGATAGCTTTTCTCATGATGAATGGCGCTCTCGTCGTTTGTTCGGCATTTTTTGCGTAAAGACCCCTGACGGAGGTCATTATCTTCTCCGCTCGTTCTTTCAATGTCTCAAGGGACGCTGACAGCAGAATCAGATCCAGAATACTTGTGAAAGGAGATTGGAACAGTTTTTTCTTAGGGAAACAAATACTTTATTTAATTTTGAAGTTACATAGTGGTTAACAATATAATGTAAAATCAACATCTCAAGTAATCATACATTATTTGGTATCCAAGGAAGATGATGTACAAAACTATTTCTACATGACGAATGATGAAGGTAAAGACACTTTATGCCTTTTTCAATCCGGTTATTTATATTTAAGGTAACTGGGTTTCCAGCTCAAATATTATTAGAGACTATTGTAGTATTAGAGTCTAATCAAATGACATTACTCTTTCACCTTGTAGAGACAACAACATTCAAAATACATTCCACAGAATAAATTGTCGTCTCGATAGTTAACGATTAAGAAGAAATGAGCGTATATCAGGAGCCAAGGTTTTACTGAAGGTGAGAGACACTAATGCTTTGAACATATTAACTATTAAATACATTTGTTATGCGCTAACAACGCAATAGACTTTCATGGGATTTTCCTTTTCTCTCTCTCTCTCTCTCTCTCTCTCTCTCTCTCTCTCTCTCTCTCTCTCAATTTGTTATTCTTTATCTTCATCATCTCAAACCACCACCCACCAGATTCATCACCCTTTCCGGTGTCGTTGAAATACCGTACGAACACTCACCCGCCCCATTTATAAACCGGAAACACCACTACAGTTCTCCTCGGACATGTCGAGGGCGACCAATGCCCGATCATCGAAAAGCTTCCAAAAAGAAAAGTATCTGACAATTTTCCGGACTTCTGGGTATCACCCTATGTTTCTCCTTTGAGTACATCCTCGTGTAGGGGAATAAGGGCAATACATACGTGTAGGAGGGCAGGTTTCAGAGCACAGCTTATGCCGCGTGCGCAAATAAAAGAGTAGAGAACAATCGGTGCTCGCGGGTGGGAAAAATATAGTGAAAACACAAAATTGTGCCTGCTTTGATTCATTCAAAAGCTTTTTAATATTTTTCAATTTATAATGGTGTTTTGATCCAATAACTGGGAAAATCTGACTTTAAAAAGAGATAAAATTAATAAATTAGTGGATGGTGTTATTTTAGAAATGTGAAATTGTTAACAATGTGATAAGATTGTTAGTCATTGCCATCACGCTTTTTAATTTTAGGTTTTCTTTCTATTTTACCATTTAGTCCTATCTACATCTAACAATCAAAATATTTTGTTGGTCACGTATAAAATTGAACCTTTGTTTTGTATTATATTTGCCTGTACTGTCTCAAGAGTTCCTTACGGGGCCAAGGCCTACCAGCCGCGTCTCGACCTTGCGGCCATGGGTTAAGGGGTATGTGTGGTTAGCACATAGACATCCCTACGCCGTATTCTGGTCTTCTCAATCTGAGAAGTGAGTTTTCTCTTTATCACACAGCAACAAATACCAACATTGCAAGCACACTATAAGCTGGCCCGACCAGAAATCGAACCCGGGATTGCTTCAAGGAAACCAAGCACGCTGACCAGTAAGCTACCCGTGGGTTATTTATACTAGTATGTAAAAATAAGTATACTGCTTCTGAAAAAATGTAATTATTATTTATAATTACTTTTATAAAACAACTTTTACAACTAATTTTAAAAAAGCCGTTATTTTAATAACCGGTTATTTTGATGGGATATAGTAACCAGGTTCGGCCGAAGGGCTGAAAACGTTTATTTCTGCAGCTACCGCCCGCACCAGAGCCAGACCTGCTGCAAGCACGCTTATTCCCAGTCAGATCCCCAGCGGCGGCGTCCCGAGGGCCGCGGAATCTTGTGGAGTTCCCGGGCGATGCTATTCAGCCCCCAGCGCGGCCCGCGCTTCCGCCGCCCGGCTTCTTAATTATTTACCCTCCGTCTCCCCAGCCGCCGCCGCCGCCGCCGCCGCCTTCGCCCATCGATCGCCCCTGCGTGCGCAGCGGAGGGGTGGGGGTGGAGGAAGTCCGTCTGCGCTCACAGACCGACGCCGACGCGACGGGGCGGTCGTCTGCAGACATGACCATAGGCGCTTCGTCAATTGGATTGGAACACTTTACGTCTACCATGCTACGTGATGAGGGAGCGCAGGGGAGAGTATACAGCAATGACTCTCAACCTTTGTAGCTATCTGTAAAACGCAGTTAATATTTCGCAATCCACCAATATGAATTTCTTTCGCCACGCTGTATCTTAGATAGATAGATATTTATTATTCTGCAGGTAGGTATATACAAACTGGTGGCAGAACTCTACAATTTACATATTACTAATATTAACTGTATTAATTCACTGTTTTTCGCCACTATAGGCTACGTTAATCCTCCCGAAAATCTTTTTTTTCTTTCCCGCCAACTATGTACTTACGTAGTAGAGAGAAAGTTTTGTAATGCTGAAGCGGAAAAGTGATTTTTCGTCAGAAAAACTACTTTCAAAAGAAATTATTTATAGTCGCATCAATAACTAGGTTATATTCATGATACATAGACAAGACAAGGTATGAATTATACTGTGCACATACAAATAATACTAGTATTAAACAGTAATTATTCACTAATGACAGTTTATGGTAAAAACTTCCTAGTATAGCTCCTCGGTGTTCATTTAGTAGATTACAAATGCTAGTTTATTCACGCTTATAACTCATTATACATTTTTTTATTATTTTACATATTTTTAATATTTTTCTTTAAAAGAGTCTAAAATCATTTCAAGGTTGTCATTATAGAGGATTGGTTGACGTTCATGAACACATTTGGTACAAGATTGAAGGATATGGACGCTTGATAATTGTTCGACACATGATTCAAAATTTAATGATACAGAGTTATTTAAGAGATTAACTTTCGTTTATTCATATCTGATTCGAGACACTTTGCTTGATTAAAACGCCTTTGGTTGGGCCCTGATTTCAAACATGTGGATGAATCTTTTTCCTATACGCAGAAAACTACATTCTCTAATATTATATGTAGTCAGAATCTTCGTGTTGTAAGTTATTGATACAGAAACGTTGGTTGACGAGAAAACATCTGTCTGTTCGTCTGCCTGTTCACCTCTATTCAACACTAGTGCCTAAACCGTTCACAGATTTTCTTCGAAATTAATATTCCCCACAAAGATTTGATCTATCTCAAAGTCCTCAAACACGACTCCAAATCTTCCCTTTATTTTTTACCCTAAGATTGAGCAAAGTACGTTTAAAAAAAGGCGCAACTTCCATTTTCGGCGACTTCTGTGATTGCGAAAATTGAAAGAAAAAAACATAGCCAAACTTAAATGTTAATTATAGAGATTATTTTACTCAATATAATATTTTGTAATAAGATCTGTAAATAAGATCGTATCCAGTTTTTAAAAAATATTATTTGTTTTGGGGTAATTTTTGCTTTGAATAAAGACAATGAAATAATACCTTCTCCAAAATGGCGCCTAATTTATTTTCATTTTTTTCTAAAATAATTACCAAAACGTTCCACTATAATGTTCCTCTTGCTCATATTTTCCATCTCTAGTGTTCTTCGATGTTTTGAGATGTTATTTTCCAGCTTGAAGCAGCTTACGCTCATTGACAGAGCCACTGCAATGTCTGAAGTACACGAGAAATAACTGCCGTGTAGGCCCACGCGTTCCGCCCGTCAGTCGCGCCCACGCGCCTGCGGCTCTACAGCGCGCAATTCGCGCAAGTGGCGCTTGATGAACGGCGCCACGGCGGGGGCGACGGTGGCGGCGGCGGCGGCAGCAACGGCAGCGCAAGCGGCTGCGAGGGTGGAGGCGACGACGACGACGACGGAAGTGGTGGTAGTGGTGACGGTGGCGGTGGTGGGGGCGGCGATGGCGGTGATGGTAGCGATGGCGGTGATGGTAGCGATGGCGGTGATGGTAGCGATGGCGGTGATGGTAGCGATGGCGGTGATGGTAGCGATGGCGGTAATGGTAGCGATGGCGGTGATGGTAGCGATGGCGGTGATGGTAGCGATGGCGGTGATGGTAGCGATGGCGGTGATGGTAGCGATGGCGGTGATGGTAGCGATGGCGGCGATGGTAGCGATGGCGGTGATGGTAGCGATGGCGGTGATGGTAGCGATGGCGGTGATGGTAGCGATGGCGGTGATGGTAGCGATGGCGGTGATGGTAGCGATGGCGGTGATGGTAGCGATGGCGGTGATGGTAGCGATGGCGGTGATGGTAGCGATGGCGGTGATGGTAGCGATGGCGGTGATGGTAGCGATGGCGGTGATGGTAGCGATGGCGGTGATGGTAGCGTGTGATGGCGGTGATGGTAGCGATGGCGGTGATGGTAGCGATGGCGGTGATGGTAGCGATGGCGGTGATGGTAGCGATGGCGGTGATGGTAGCGATGGCGGCGATGTGGTAGCGATGGCGGTGGCGATGTGGTAATGGTGGGTAGCGATGTGGTAATGGTGGCGTGTTGGTGAAGGTGGTGTTGGTGAAGGTGGTGTTGATGGCGGCGGCGGTGATGGGTTATGGAGATGGTGGCGGCGGTGGTAATGGCGGCGGTGGTAATGGTGGCGGTGGTAATGGTGGCGGTGGTAATGGTGGCGGCGGCGGCGGTGGCGGCGGCGGCGGCGGCGGTGGTTGTTTGCGAGGTGGGGTCTTTCCTCGTGGCTCCGGTGGGCGAAATGAGTTAAATTGGAGCAACGGACGAGTGAATTGCTTCTCCACTTGGAGATTACGCGAGGCCCTCTGCACGAATTCTCCTCCACAACTCGCGCGCTCTTGTAAAACAATTCTTGCTCGCAAGATATTTTTGCTCCCCCATCCTCTCCATCTCCCTAAACACACAACATATTCCGTCTCACCTTCAACTGAATCTCTGCCAGTTTCATCATTTAATTATCCCAGAAAATTCATCATTAGGTAATATGTTGCGTTTTTGCAGAATTTAAATGTCCTAGTATAAGATACCGTTGGAAAGGTAATGCACGTATGAAAGAATCGGAGACTGAACCATGGAGCCGAGTTTATTGGAAATATATTGAAGGTAAACGATTTATGAGAATGTCGAAAGTTTGAAGTATACAACAAATTCAATTCAGGTATTTTCTTCAGTAGTCAAGGGTAGTCAAGCAAGGTTATTGAATCAAAATTGATATTAATTTTCAATATTTGTGAGAAATGTTTCAAACTGTCACTCAATAACTTTCATTGATCTAGGCTTCCAAATTATCTATGCTTTCTAAAGCATCCTGTTTGCTTTTAATATCGGTTTATTGAAACTAATCTTTTTTAACATCGATACCCGATTATTTTGTTTTTCTTCCAATTCTATATTTTTGAATAAAAATAGTGCAGCTGCAACAGCACAAATTGTCTCGAAATATTTCTAATGTTCGCAATTTTAGAAAATTTTGAGAGTTCAACGAAAACAAGGGTACACCATTTCTGCGGCTTTTGTTGTATTCCTAGGAAAAATTTAAATAAAAAATTAGAGTTTTTTATAATTGCATTTATTTTAAGTAGCATTGTAGAGCATATATTCTCTTACCTTTTAGAAAATATGCTTGATATTTTTTAAGATCTAGTTTTTCAGAACAGATTTTATTTAAGAAAAAATGTACTACTTTTGGAATGTTCATCTTTGCAATTTTCAAAATTACAGAGTGTTTGCCGAAAATAGAACAACACTATTTTTATTCGTCCTTGAATACACACGAAGAAAAAATGTAAGGAAAACAATTGGAGCCTTTTTGAGAAAATAGTCTTTTTCTTTATGCGAGGTAAATATTAATTAAATATATGTGGGAATTTTTGAAAAAAAAATTAAAAATGTAAAAGCTTCATGTAAAGTACACCTAAATATCACAACACCCATTTCAAACTCGTATAGCCATCAGCTCTTGGGGATCGATAGAGTCAATCGATTTTTATTTACGAAAGATCCCCATAATGTGAACTCTTACTTCACGTCTTACAGGAAGTAATTTATTATACGTAGGAACAAGATTGGGCACATTTTCGTTACCAGAGCCCGAAAACAAAGAGTTTTTCTACCGAGAAATCGTCGATTTCCG
Source organism: Teleogryllus occipitalis (assembly GCA_011170035.1). Taxonomy (NCBI): domain Eukaryota; kingdom Metazoa; phylum Arthropoda; class Insecta; order Orthoptera; family Gryllidae; genus Teleogryllus; species Teleogryllus occipitalis. Next base: position 60,353 of record BLKR01004281.1, read on the forward strand.
TCGCAAAACTTTCTCTTTACTACGTACGAAGAAAGTTGAGCAAGTACAAATTACAATGACAAAAACTTTCATAATATTCACAAATAAACTTGACACTATTTTGAGCGTGACTAAGGGCAGGGCATAAAGGCATAAACACGATGAGAAATTTCATTTTTATGAAAGTCGCTTTACAAACTTTTTTCCCACCTTCGGCGGGACCAATAAGAGCATTTGAAATTGGCTGATTCACTGAGCGTTGATTTTTCCTGCATTTTTAGTGCTGAACAGTAGCGTGGGGGTATTTTGGGGCTGAACAAGGGTCGCAGCGAGTGAGATTGGAAGAAATGAATATCCCCACTTTCCTGGAAATATTTATGTATGTAGTTGAGCCTACGTTGTAGTAGTAAACGCATTTTTTAATTAGTAATTTCTAAATCTAGTTCATATTTAGTACTTTCTTCTTAGAAAGCAGAGTTTTCTCTGATAAAAGTTGCCTCTTAATTTTCTATTATTCAAACAGCAATATCAAATATTACCACCAACTATTAAAACAAAACTTATTTCAAGGATTAGTTTACAAGTATGTACTGGAGAGGTCTCTCGAAGTCCTAGTAATTCGTTAATTGATTTCGTATATCTTGCATTGAAAAGTTTTTTAAAAATTTTCCCTTATTTTTGGACTTTTTTGATAAAACTTAACTACAAACGAATTATCACGGCCCCTTTCAAATTAACTTGTCCGACCCCACGCGAACATTAATGTTAAAGGTTACTAAATTAGGTTTTGAAAACTTTGTTGGATTTCGGCGATGTATTATTGACGGCAATACAGTAGTATTGTTGTAACAGTAGTTAATGTTGTTATTGACGGCAATACAGTAGTATTGTGTAACAGTAGTTATGTTGAACATCGATATTTTCTAGTCGCATTCCCACTACTAAGCGTTCTCAGAAGAACCCAGACACCCTAATCATCCTAACTGTGATAACTGGAACATTATTCTGTTTCATTGTTCGCCAACAGAACCCGAGTTCCTACTCTTCTCATTGAGGTTATGAATCACGCGAATGAAGGGCCCGTGCCGTCCGCGTGTATTGAGTGGGTCCAACAGCTCCCAATTCGCGCGTCGCGTCGCGGCGTCGCTTGATGACTTCATTGCGCGATGACGCACACTCCGCGGAGGCGCCTCATTGGATAACGAGCGCCACGCGCACGTGCACGTGCAGTGCGGGTCGCCTGCCAGGCCCACGAGACGCGCGGCCTTCGGGACTCGAGAGTGGAGGCAGCGCCGGAAGATCTTGCACTCGACCAGACGCCATTTGTCGCTATCGATCTACGGCTGGGATGTACACGCATTGAATTGATTGATTGATTTTTTTTTCATGTTTCCGGGCGCGTCAACTGCTCTGGTCATTAGTTCCGTTAGTGTAGTGCATGTTTTTTCTCGTGAGATGGCGGTGATCTTCCCCCGTTGGATCGCGAGATCCGGCGCCGACCTACCGTCGGCTAGTGGGGATTCCCCCTAACAAGGACTCTCCCACCAGCGGGGAACCGCCCACACGCATTGAAAATAAGATTATTTTTCACGTGATCAACTTCGAAAGAACTGTGCTCTAAGATAATTGAGTGCATCAATGTTTTAACATACTTAGTCTTCTTAATATTTAGTTTTTGTTTATTTTACTTATCAACCTTTGGCTTTGCCTGTAACTGACGTTTGCCAATTGGTTAGTTATTGAACGCGTGACGACAAAATACGGGGTATCAATATCAATTGCGATTCTATGAAATTGTGGTTTGAAGGGGTGAGATGGCATTGCTTGATAGGTGGATATATAATGTTGATTTTCAGGAAAACAAAACCTGGAAGGGCTTTTACGCTAAGCAAAGGATTAAAGGAGGATAACGGAATTCGTTAGTTTAAGTGGGGACGCTCAGTGGGAGATAGAGGTGGATTAGTTTGATTTATGCTTTCTCGAATGTAATTGGGGTCATATTTCCAGAATAGACGTCGATTAAATAGGACACATATGTATTTTGTGGGTTAATAGGGTGGCTGGGCTGTCGGGGTAATGTGTTTGAGAGCGTAAATGGAGTTCGATGTTGTGGCAGTATGATGGAATTGGCGTTGTATGATATTTGTAGTTGTGGTCTAGAAGGAATTAATGTAATTGCACCATTTCCCATGCCAGGTTTCAAGCATTAAACAACCCTTACAAAGACGCATGTTTTTGCTAAAAACATCTGGGGTAGTGAAAGTCGCATGTAGTGAAAGAAGCGAGACTTATGAGGTCTTTTGGCTCCAAAAGTTCGTAAAATTGAGATCGAAAAATAATAATTTAATTTTCTACCAGGAAGGAGGCCGACGGAGGAAACCAGAGCGGCGATGGAAACAAGGAAAGAAACAGGGTCAGAAATTAGGACAGGCATGGAAAACGGTCAGGTTCGAGGATGCGATCGGGATGGAACGAGGAGGAGGACGGAGACGGATTCGATGGTTGCTTAGTTGTTAGTGATTTTGATCGCGTCAACTACTATGGTCATTATCATAGTCTACTATGGCTAGATCCGGCGCCAACCTACCAACGACTACCGGGAGTTCCTCAACCAGGTATCTCCCACCATCGGGGCACCGCTCCAGCCAGGCTAAGATCCGATCCGATCGGTCTCCCGGCATGTGTGGTAGTGTAGTGCATGTTAATGTAAATGTGCGTAAGTAAGGGATGAGGATGGGTCAAGGAAGGGGTAGGATATATCGCGCGCGGTCTTTGGCCCCTTCGTTAGGGTACTGCTCCGGCATTCGCCGGGTACTGATCGGAGGAACCACGGAAAACTATCGATCAGAGCAGCCGGCCGTTAGAATTCTCCTCCAGACACCGACTGAATTCGACCTAGCTGAAAGCTAGTGTCGAAAATCCTGCCACCATCGGAACTCGAACCTAGGACCTCCCGGTCAGAGGGATTGCAGTGACAGTTGATTCCTTGAGCCATCTTTCCCAGTGGGACGGATTCAAGGCGGGATCGAGGGTGGAATCGAGGGTGGAATCGAGGGTGGAATCGAGGGTGGAATCGAGGGTGGAATCGAGGAGGCTATCGAGGGGCGATCGAGAGACGGTCGAGGCAGGGAGCTATCGAGGCGCAGGAATCGAAGAGGCAGAAATCGAGGCAGATCGAAGGGTCGAGGAGGCAGAGTCGAGGCAGATCGAGGCAGGTCGAGGAGGCGGAATCGGAGGGAGGGAGCGGAATCCGAGGCAGAATCGAGGCGGGAGATCGAGGCAGGAATCAGGCGAATCGAGGCAGATCGGGGAGGCAGAATCGAGGCGAATCGAGGCAGGTCGAGGGGAGCGGAATCGAGGAGGAGGCGGAATCGAGGGGCGGAATCGAGGGCGGAATCGGGAGGCGGAATCGAGGGAGGCAGATCGAGAATCCGAGGAGAGGAGGGCGGAATCGGGGAGGCAGCGGGATCGAGGCAGGATCGGGAAGCAGGATCGAGGCAGGATCTCCGGGGGGCAGGATCGGGGGCGGAAGGATCGAAGGGCAGGATCGAGGCAGGATCCGAGAGCGTGATCGAAGGCAGGATCAAAGGAGGCAGGATCGAGGAGGAGGCGGGATCGAGAGGCAGGATCAGGAGGCAGGAGATCGAGGCAGGATCGAGGCAGGATCAGGCAGGATCGGGAGGCAGGATCAGGAGGCAGGATCGAGGGGGAGGCAGGATCGAGGAGGCAGGATCGAGGCAGGATCGAGGCGGGGTCGAAGGGCAGGGTGAGAGGCAGGAGTCGAGGCAGGGAGGTCGAGGAGGCCGGGGTCGAGGGCGGAATCAGGGAGCGGGGTCGAGGCGGGGTCGGAGGCGGGGTCGGGGGCGGGGTCGAGGGAGGCGGGGTCGGAGGCCCGAGGTCGGGGAGGCAGGGGTCGAGGGCAGGGTCAGGGAGGCAGGTCAGGAGGCGGGGGTCGAGGCGGGGATCGAGGGCGGGATCGATGGCAGGAGGTCGAGAGGCCGGGGTCGAGGCAGAGTCGAGGGCGGGGGTCGAGGCAGGAGTCGAGGCAGGGTCGAGGCGGGAGTCGAGGCAGGAGTCGGGGAGCGGGGTCGAGGCGGGAGTCGAGGGGGCGGGGTCGAGGGCGGGGATCGATGGCAGGGTCGAGGCAGGGTCGAGGAGCGGGTTTGGGGGAGTCGAGGCGGGGTGAGGGCGGGGTCGGGAGGCGGGGGGTCGAGGGCGGGGTCGGGGCGGGGTCGAGGGCGGAGTCGTAAGGCGGGAGTCGAGAGCAGGATCGATGGCAGGATCGATAGCGATCGAGCAAATCGAGAGCAGGAGTCGGAAACGGAAGTCGAAACACAAAAGTCGAAACGAGTCGAGAGAGCGAGTCGAGGCGGGAGTCGAGGCAGGGGTCGAGGCAGGGGTCGAGGCGGGAGTCGAGGGCGGAGTCGAGGGCGGGAATCGAGGCGGGAAGTCGAGGGCGGGGGTCGAGGCGAAGTGAGGCAGAGTCGGGGACGGGAGTCGAGGACGGGGTCGGAGACGGGCAGTGTCGAGGACGGGTCGAGACAGGGGGTCGAGACGGGGGTCGAGACAGGTGTCGAGGCAGGGAAGTCGAGACAGGGAGTCGAGACAGGGAGTCGGGGGCAAGAAGTGAGACAGGGGTCGGGCAGGGAGTCGAGACAGGGAGTCAGAGACGGGAGTCAGAGACAGGGGTGATCGGGCAGAGAGTCGAGACAGGAGCCGAGAGCCCGGGGAGCCCTTGGGAGTCGAGAAACGGGGTCGAGACGTAGTTGCAACGCGTGGTGGACGGACGGGGGTCGAGGACGGGGGACGAGGACGGGGGACGAGGACGGGGGTCGAGGACGGGGGTCGAGGACGGGGCCGAGGACGGGGCCGAGGACGGGGTCGAGGACGGGGTCGAGGACGTGGTTACGGACGAAGGGGGACGAAGAAAGGGACGGAGTTATATAATGATACATGGTTCGGGAACGGAGACCATGACGAGATCTGCGTCGCGGACGAGGTTCGTCTCGAAAACTGGAACGGGCTTGCGGGCGGAGGCGGGGTAACTGTGCGGGGCGGGCGGGCTCAGAGTAGTAACGGGCCCAGCAGGGATGACAAGACGGGGAAGGAGGCGTGGTCGCGGACTGTCTGGTCCGAGCGGTTGGGCAGGGGAGAGGCGAGGTGCGGAGGCTGTTTGCACGTGCGGTCGCCATGCACCTCAGCCGCTCCGCGCGGTGCGCTGTAATCTGCGGGATTTGCTGCTTGTCACAAACGAGGACGCGCCGGGACAGGGGCTTTGGCCGCGGCGGCGGCGACTGCCCAGCGGGGCTGTTCATCCAACAGATTTACAGCGCGAATCTGAGCACATGGCCCTGCAGCGCTACGGGACAACGCGCGCGAGAAATAAAACAAGGCTCTGCAATTTGAATTTTTGTACTCAACAGCTGATAGCATTAATAATCTTAGTGTCTGTATAGATGGAATCCTAGAAAATTATAGAAAATTGATGTAGCATTTTTTAAATATTTATTATTTTTCGACTTGAATTTTTTTGAAAACAATTCTCTGTGAGCTTCCCGTTCGTTAGATGCGGACTTGAAATAACTGATTCCCGTCTTAATTTACCTGAGACACCTCTTTATTAAGCTTTGCTTAGAATATTATTTTGGGAATCAGTTGTTTTGTCAAAACTGACTTCAAGGGCACCACATATTTTCACAACAAGGGTTGCACATATTTCTATAACTGAAATTCACAACGTACGAGTCATGTTCATTAGCTGGCATCAGCTTAATAAAAGAATCAAGACATGTGCGTTACTTGTGTAACTTGTTTAATATATTCTTAAGTTATTGATATTGACTCACAAGTTTAAATGCACTATAAAATGTTTTTTGTTGCAGAGCTGTTTCGATACAATTAGAGACTGTGCTTAGCGTCAAAACGAAAATAGTATATATTTTTATAGTGTTTACGAAGGATAAACTATCATTTGTTGTAAATAACTCTAAAAGACGCATTCGTAGTTAATTTCGTTATTTCATTAGCAGTAACATCAAATAAAATCTCTAGCTTGTTTGTCGATTGCCATTGCTAGAACCTTTAAACCTCTCTGTTTACCAATTTCTTCATTCTTTACTTTATCCTTCAGTCTGAAGTGCAGTATTTCCTCTCCATGTTTCTTTGGCATACTCTTAGAGATTTCATATCTTGTGTTAAACTCCATGTCTGTACTCCTTATAACAACATACTGTAATAAATTGTATATAATAACCATAAATAACGTGTACAATAATAAACTGTACAGCATATAATAAAAACGATATTATTAGTTGTACAAAATTATCGAAAAAGAAAACAAACTTTTATTAAAACATCGATATTTCTGGAAACGTATATCGATAAAAAACAATTGAAAACAAAACATCGGGGTTAATATATTGACGTTTCCGGTGGAAGATGTCGTTGTTTTAAAAACAGACTTTTTTTGCCATCGCTTGTGCCAGGTGCCTGCAGCGCGTAATTGTTTTGTGCGGAGGGCGCGTGGCGCCGCTGCGCCCAGGAAGAAGTCGGCCGGAGGAGGGGCTGGTGGGGCTACCGTCGCGTGGCCTCCTAATTGAGTTAGCCCTCCGCAGGGCGGCCACTTTATGGCGCCATATTCCCGGAGCACGAGGAGCGAAGCACGAGACGAGCTGCGGCGAGGGGTAGCGGGAACGACCACAGGTGGGGAGGGCTATCGCACGCCGATGCCTCGGGTGAAGAGTCGGGTTTACCTTCCAGCTAAGCAGATGCTTAGGAGACACCATGCGAAGAAGCCGCGGGCCCCGATAAAAAATCGAAACATATCACAAAATATGTTTGTAGTTGTAAAATAATTAAACAGTCTTTTGTACTAAAAACATTTAGCAATTAACAATTATATTAAATTAAATGTTAAAAATTAAGCATATTTCACTAGGGGGGGGGGCTAACACGATTTTGGAATTGGGATCCCCGCAAAATCTATATCCGACCCTGCTTGAGATAGGCTTGACGGGACGCAAAACATGGCAGAAGTGGAAAGTTCATGGCGAAATGGCTAGTACATTCGTCTTTCACCGTTGGGTCCCGGTTTTCATTCTTGCTCAGACTATACGTGGAGTTGATGGGGAGCAAAGAAAACATTCTGCAGATTTTCTCTGTCTCTCACCACCCCCCTCACATATCAATGCTTGGAGAGGGGCGAAATAGAACGCAAATGAAGATCTCAGAAGCGATGTCTCGTGGCGTAATAACTAGTACATTCGATTTCACTGCTTTCACAGCTTTCACCGCCGGGTTTGAACTCTAGAAAAACTGCACGTGAAATTTATAATAGTCAGAGCGAACACTCAGCAGATTTTCTCAGGTTCTTGCGTTTTGCAGGACTCTCGTTTCACCATTCCTTATCATTATCGCTAATATCTATTAATTAGACCACTCGTGGACCTCTGAGCAGTTCTACATCTCCTAAATGCCGATAAAGAAATGACAGTATTAATTAGTCAGAGAGGAATGAAGGATATTGCCAATAGAATGGAAATGAAGAGAACTTACTCTAGCTATTGATGTATTAAAATCTGGTATGAAAACTGCAGAATTGAAGAAAAAATAAATGAGAATATATTAGAAACAGTCAAGTAAAATGAATGTATTACATTACGTAGTCATACCAGATTTGTAGTAGAGTTTTGAAAAATGCCAAGACTCCTTGACAGGCTCTTACATTTTCAATAAAACTTAAAACTGTAGACGAAACTTTAAAACGCCAATACGACTTCATAGAAGAGAAGAAACCTAGAAGGAAAAGGTAACTCAGATGCATATGAAAAAAATCAAGGTGTCAGCGAAGAAGTTCAGAATTTGCGTCTTTGACGAGGACGGGAAAGAGGGGGCGATGTGTTTTAAGGAAAGCGAATACGGGCCCGAGGGCCAAGGGAGCATGGCTGGGGCAGAGGCGACTGGAAGGGCGGGAGTGGGGATGGAGGTAAAGGTGAAGATGAGGGTGAGGGCGAGAACATGGGCAAGGGCGAGAGGGAAGGGGAGGGGAAAGTGAGGGCAGGAGACAGGAAGTGGGAGCAACGAGGGAAGAGCGAGGAGAGGGGGAGGGGAAGAGGAGAAGGGTGGAGAAGGTGGGGAGGAGAGGGTGGGGAAGGGAGTTGACGAGCGGGGATAAGATAAGGAGGGGAGGTAGGAAGGGGAAGTGACGGAGAGGGGAGGGAGGAGGAGTGAGTGGAAAGAGGGTGGAGTGGAGAGGGGATGGGGAGGAGTGGGAGGGAGATGGGACTGAGGACGAATGACGAATGAGGAGAGGAAGGAGAGGGAGAGAGGGAGGAAGGAGAGGGAGAGAGGAGAGGAAGGAAGGAGAGGGAGAGAGGGAGGAAGGAAGGAGAGGGAGAGAGGGAGGAAGGAAAGAGGAAAGGAGGAGAGGAAGGAGAGGAAGGAAGGAGAGGAAGGAAGGAAGGAGAGGAAGGAAGGAAGGAAGGAGAGGAAGGAAGGAAGGAAGGAGAGGAAGGAAGAAAGGAAGGAGAGGAAGAAAGGAAGGAAGGAGAGGAAGGAAGGAAGGAGAGGAGAGGAGAGGGAGGAAGGAGAGGAGAGGGAGGAGGGAGAGGAGAGGGAGGAGGGGGAGGGAGAGGGAGGAGATGAGAGGGAGGAGGGAGAGGGAGGGAGGAGGGAGAGGGGAGGGAGGAGGGAGAGGGAGGGAGGAGGGAGAGGGGAGGGAGGAGGGAGAGGAGAGGGAGGAGGGAGAGGAGAGGGAGGAGAGGAGAGGGAGGAGAGGAGAGGGAGGAGAGGAGAGGGAGGAGAGGAGAGGGAGGAGAGGAGAGGAAGGAGAGGAGAGGGAGGAGAGGACAGGGAGAGGACAGGGAGAGGTGGGAGAAAGAGGTATGGGAAGAAGAGGGGAGGGAGGGAGACGGGAGGAAGAAGGGGAGGACAAAGGCAAGGAGGGAGTGGAAGCTGAGCCAGGGGTGGCGGTGGCAGGGGTTGAGGTGGCAGTGGAGGCGTGAGCGGCGCCATGCATTGCGGGTGGGTGCGGCTGCGGAGGCGGAAGCGGAAGCGAAGAGGGGTGCGGGTGCTGTTTGCTGTGTTGCCGATGGCCCGGAGGCCGCTGCATCGGAAGCGCTCGCCAGCACGCGCCCACGCGTGCGCACGTCAACTCACGCACCGGCACGCCTTCCCCTTCCGCATTTGCGTTTGGCCTTCTCAAGGCATCTGCAACCGCCCCACGCATTCTTATGAACCACGCACACTTATCCAGTACCGAATGGTCGAAATTCTTCTTTAGAAGAGACTCTCCTCAATAAGTTATCTTTTGTTTTTTATTTAAAATCTAAATGTGTCTTGCATTTACTGTAATTACTGGGCTTTCTAATCACATGAACGTGAGCCTATAAAAGAGTACGTGCTCGCAAACGGGATCCTCTCACCGGCCCACAAATACGTGCAAGAAACCCAACAAGTCGTATAATTTCAAACAGTGATCTAAAAAAGAAACTGCAAATTCCACAATTGAGAACGGGAGTGTTGATGCCCCGCATGCAAACTAAATTTGTAAATACAAAAGTTTAAGTTTCAATTGTAAATAAATTCAGTATAATTACAACGGGGTTCCATAACATTTGATCATCTGAAACGATTGTATGTCCTACGGGATAAGGACGTCCGTGTAAACGAATAACCGTCGAAAGATACTTTTTGGAAATTCTGTCTCCATATAATTTAATATTTATCACCGCTGCATTCCTGTATGTACGCTCTTCATGTTCTCGTATATTAAGATTGTACTTATTTCACCTTAAACCGTTGCATTAATGAACTTATAACTAAATTTATAGGTAGTGTTGTTATAAGTGACACAAAAGAAATAAATATCGATTTTACATCATAAGAAAAATTGGCAGTGGTGAATTTTCTCATGGATTCTTGTTCCTGTATTGCGTAAGCTATGTAATCCACTGAAAGATTCAAGGAGACATAATACGCCACTAAGAATTTACAAGTCCCACTATAAAAATATTACGTCAGTGAATTTGGGGTGCAACCGAAAAGCACAGGAAGTCTCTTAGCAATGTCTAATAGCAATTTCCAACGCTACAAAAAAATTGGACAGTGGACAAAATATTATCGTCAGTGTACCTATAAATGGTGCGCCTCATGCAAAAATGTAACATGAAGGTGCAAAATGTAACATGAAGCTGTCGTTTACTTGCTGTAAATTTTATCACATCAAATGAACATTTTATTTTCTCTTCGTTCCCTTTTTATGATAAATACAAATATTTCAGCAAATATTTCTAAATTATTATATTTTAGAAATACTTGAATGTTTTTATGAAACTATTTATATAACTAAGAATAATTTTTTAAACCTTATAAAAAGATCTAGACAACACAAAAAGAAAAAGAAGAAACAAGCTCATACATCATATTTTCACAGAGTGCCCTTATGAGGTTGGAATTTCTTGCTTCCTACGCTTTAATTATTATTATTAGGAATGCATTTTTCTACTATGTTAAGTTCAGTTCATTTTGTATCTACGGAGGCGATTCTGCGTTCTACGGTTCCTTCGTTTGCGGAAGGCAAGGGTAACAAGTGACAATTTATTGCACTTTTGCATAACTGGAGAGGGCTCCAGTACAACTGAAGATTTTTTTACTTCACGAAATCCATTTGTCCAAATAGGTTTTTAAATAAAGTCGTGTACATTTTTTTCAATAAGAGTCGTTTAGCGTAATTTTTGTGTAGCTTAGAAATTGCAAATGCGAATTCTCGCGCTTCATTTGCTAGAGAGAGTCTTTCACGAGATAGCAGACAGGTTAATGGGATGAATACAAATCTTACGACTCTATTACAGATACAACTATAGTACGTGGTGTTGTACTTGTTTTTTGAAAATAGGCATATTAATAGTTTCCTTGAAATTGTGACCGCGACGTAATGTGAAGAGGGCACCGGCGCGATATGGTAGTTTGAAATTTATAGAATGACTTCTCATTGATAGGATATAATGTTTCTCGCTGTGTGAAGTTGTAGAGAAATTGCATTATAATAACATTACGTAATTGTTACTGATGCGAGAAAAATCGTGCTGTTGTAATACCACTCGTTTTAAAATGTTGTTATGGTGATTGAATAATTCAAGTTTTCAGAATATAGTTTCTATACTGTAAATTAGGTTTTGTAATTACATTCAATTTTAATAAACTCCGCGGTGGCAGCAGATATATTTTGGTAATCAATGATACTAATACAGGGTTGAGGAGGTATCAACCACAAATTATATTAGAATATAAATTTTAATAAGAAAACACAACGATATACGTGTTTCGGGACTACTTCATCTCATCTTCTATGACTGCAAGTATCATGGATTAAAGCACCTAGGTCTTAAGTCAGCGCCATATTATATGTCGTACAAAACTGTCCGTAGGCAGTCTGTAGCAGTATTCTGTACGACATACAATAGACCGATATAAGATCTACGTGCAAAATCTATGATACTTGGAGGCACTGAAGATTGGATAAACTAGTACCGAAACACTTGTAAGGCAGTGGTTTCTTATTAAAATTTATATTGTAAGTACTTTGTGATTAATACCTCCTCAATCCTGTATTAATACAGTCGACTCTGATTATAGTGCACTCGGATATAGTGAACCCTCGTTTATAGTAAACGCAAGTCACTGGTCCCGTTTCTTTTACATTATAACTAAGCATAAGAAGATTCTGTTATAGTGAAGCTAAACCTCGGCTATAGTGAACGTAGGAAGTAATTCCTGCAATTTAATTGGATCTCGTATATCATTACGCAATTGAAAGGGCCTTCGGAGAGTGGGATGGTGTTCCAACAGCGAAAGAGGCATTGAAAGGTACCAAGACTGCATTGCTCTACGTAGAGACAGAGGACCTTGGAGAATCAAGTATGGAAAGAGCATGAACTCGGGAGAAGCATCTAATGAAAAACCTACTAAGCAAAAAAATTGAAAATATTTTTTTCTTACGGACAAATAAACCTATTGATATTTTCAGTTCGTGCTTTAATGGATTTAGCTGTGTAATAATAAAATACGTTTTTATGGAGAAATTCCAATTAATTGTGGCATCATCGGATATAGTGAACCTCTAATATAGTGAACCAAACATGTTGGACCCCAGAAGTTCCCTATAACCGGAGTCGACTGCATTCAGTTTTAAGGTACGACGTTAGTGTTTGCATGAAGAAAATTTACCCAGGATATTAGATGTATTTTACCAACTCTTAATATTGATTTTCATAGCGTGGAACTGCCTTCAGGAGTCTTCAGGTAGAGTATAGGTGCGCTGGAAGCCAGTCGCCGCAGGTGCCCGAAGGCGCCGCTCAACGCGCAGCGCATCGCCAGCCGCACTACGCTATTCCGCCAGCGGCCGGCGCATCGGAGAGGCCCCGCCCCCGCCACGAGGGTGCGGACGGGCCGGGCGGCGGGGAGTGGGGGAAGAGGCGCCGCCGGAGAACGAGTGAACGAAAGCGAAGGCGCCGCGTCGGGCGAGGCGCGATCTCGCTGATAAAAGGGCGATAAAAGGGGATAATAACAACTTCGCGAAACTAACTTAAGCGTGAAAGTTTAATAAGACATGCCTCAACTCCCTAATAACTTGCGCGGAATGAAGCAATATTGCGCGGGGGAGGGGAAGATGGTTGAGGAGGTGGTAGGGGGTTGTGGAAGGGGGAGCGGAGAGGGGGACGCTGATGCGGGCCCCGGAAACACCAACGGCGCAGTTTGTTGGATCAGGAATTTATCACCGAGTTGCACAAGGCGCTTCGGTTCGAGTGCGGCGGCGAGCGGCGAAGGCAAGGAGAAGGTGGGGGCGTGGCAGGAACGGGGCGACGAGGTGAAGTTTGACGGGAGCTGGTCGTAGCGGGGAGGGTTTCGGAATGGATTTGATTGGGCGGGAGTGGCAGGGATACGCTGGTGATAGGGTGGAGATGGGATGAGGATTAGGTGGGGATGGGAGGAGATGGGGAGCGGATGGGATGGGGTGGGGTGGAGAGGGGTGGCGATGTGGTGGGGAGGGGTGGGGATGTAGAGGGGAATGGCAAGGGTATAGGGATGGGGATGGGATGGCGATAGGATGGCGATGGGATGGTGATGGGACGGGGATAGGTTGGGGATGAGGTGGGGATGTGTGGGAATGGGTGGGGATTGGGTGGAGATATGGTGTGGATGGGGTGGAGAGAGGGTGGAGATGGGGAGGGGAAGGGGTGACGAAGGGATGGCGATGAGGTGTGGAGAGGCTGTGGCGAGAAGGCGGGCTGCGGACAGGAATGCGGCGGGTAGTTGCCTAGAAGATGAGGTCCGATGAAGAGGCGAGTCAAGAAAGTGCAGAAGACGAGGTTCTTCTTGCATGCAGAACAGCGAAAAGAGCTTAAGGAAGGGAACACTCAATTCGCTGCGGTAAGTGGCTAACAAGCCAAACTATGCTTCCTGCATGACAATGTGTAGAAGATTGATTCGTAACTAAATTACCCACCATGCGCAAAAATCACTCAACGTTCTGTGCCATCATTCCACATACAGTAGTATTCATTAAAAACCCGAACTTCAGGATGGAAGTAATTTTTGTCCTATGATTATTTATCCAAGTAATACAATTATTGTAGATTATGAAATAAATTACGACATCATCTTTTACTTACTTACGCTACACATCTGATAACTCTCCTATCAGACCTCTCTTGGTCATTTCTTGTTTTTCGACTCCGCCGTTATTAAGTTTCAAGAGCTAGGTAGCCTTTCCTTCTCTAGTTTATATTAGGTAGGCATTTGAACAGGAAGAGAAGTCTCAATAGTCGTAGAGAAGACAACCCCTCTAGAGCACGGGAAGCTCGATAACAAGGCATTTGGTCCTCCAGGATGGAGGTTTCAGTATTGGCCTTGCTCTCCAATGCCAGTAAAAATTCCAAATGCAAAACTCGCGATATTCCCGATACGCACCAAAGATAAAAGAGAAAAGGCGGGCATCTCAATTGCAATAAATAAAATAATGGAAACGAAATGTTAAAAACTGGGAAGGTATATAGTGAATAATAACGTTTGTAATTGAAATAATAAGAGAAAGAATTATGAAGTTGGAATTGGAAATAATAAGATATGCATTTCCTAATAATTTCCATTTATGGAACAACTGATTCCAATAAGAACTTGAAAGACAACTTTGAAAAGGAACTCACAATCCTTGTCAACTCAATACGTTATAGGATAGAAATGATTATAATGAGAGACATGAACGCTAGAGTAGGGGGAATGATAAAGGACAAAGCGCTAGGTGTTTTTGGAGGAAAGTTTGTAATTGAAAATGGAAAAAGATGTATTCAGTATGTAACATCTATGACATGAAGATTATGAATGGTTCCTATGAACATAAAAACATTCACAAATTGTCGGAAATCAAAAAGAAGTGTCAGAAATCAATAACCGACAATGTAATTATGCAACAGACATCGTGCGTTAAAACATTGGATGTAAGAGTTTTTAGAGCTGCGGAATGTGACTCAGATCATTCCTTACTGTAGAGGACAATGAGTTTTTCCTTTAGAAAGCAAGTGACAAAATTCAATAATTGAAACAAAAAATAAGCAGAAAGTATAAATTATCCGAAATATCAGGTAAAACTATTGAATGACAACTTCATATGTCAGCTAAGATTGGTAAATAAATTAAGAGTACAACTTGGCGGAACAACTGATGAAATTCTTAAGTACAAAAAACTAAAAGTAGCCATACATGAAGCAGCTTTTGAAGCTTTAGGTACAGGGAATAATGAAAAATCTAGGCAATATTGGTGGAATTATGAAGTAGAAACTACGATGAATAAAAGACGGCGTGAAAAATGGTTGGCGACACAAAATCTAGACAACAGGAAAGAATTTGCGAGCTTGAAAAGAGGTGAAAAAGCTGATAAAGAAATAAAAAGATGAATGGTAGAATAAAAAATATTCAGAAGTGGAAAAGAACATAGGTGAGAGTAAAGAATCATGGAAACGTATAAAAAGTTTAAGACAAGATAATAAAACACAAATTAATTTATAAATTATAAAAAAGGATGAATGGGTTAAGTATTACTCAGACATGTTTTAAAAAATAGACAAGAATTAAAGGAAGCACTGAAATAAATTAACAGAAAACTGCATATAATACCTGCTCATGACATAGAAGAAATGTTTAAATGAGATAAAGATCTTCATCAAAAGATGAAAAATGGTAAATCTCCCGGCCCGGGAAGTATTCCTGTAAACTGTATAAAAATGCTCCAACGCACCGTTATGTAAAGGTACATTGTTGAAGTAAATTGTGAATGAAAATATTGGGAATAACAGAATAAAATGAAAATATTGGTCGCCTGTTTCTGATTGTCGTAAATACAGTATCTGCTGCTTCGCTAAAAAATGATAATTCTAACACAAAAAAAGAACAAATTCTTCTCTACGGACGTGTGTAAGTCACGTTTTAGGAGAACACTTCACTGTACTGAAATAATCTGGCTGATTTAAAAGAAATTCAGCCCCAGTTGGTGCGCCATTTGAAATAAACTGAATATATTGATGATTTATTTCAACGTAATCCGTTCCGAATTTGTATAAATGGGTGCCAGGAAAAGATTACGCTGATACTATCATACAAGTCAACCTTCAATTATAAGTAAATTAGTTTCCGGCTACCTGGGTCGCTGGGTTTCATAGAAATAATCACTATTGTATGCTAATAGATGATTATCCGATCTGCCATCTATACAGAGTGGTCGAGGAATCTGAAAAGTAAATATATTTCTATCTTGCTACTTCGTTACTAGAATTGGCTCAATGAGAATCACATATTCATTTCACAAAACATGGAAATTTATTAAACAATTTTGGTCCTTTATGATTTTACACAATATGGAAATAAAACCTTGGTCATGACCTGTTCTAACCTTATAATGTCGCATTCGTCTTCGCGCGCACTTGGACCATCTTCATTCTTCTCCGACGTCGCTGTCCTCAGGCCCAGATACCATCTTCTCTCTTCTTTTCTTGCAGAAGCACGCTTCAATCACCGTTCATCACTGTTTCCGAAGTTAATAAAGTCTCGTTAATAAAATTCGTTCGCCAATTTACGAATTCCAAGTTCGTCCCACGCGTATGCTGAATACTCAACGATCAATAAACTATCTGCTCTTAGCATTCCAGTCCACTTACTGATAACTTCGCCTAAGCCCTCAATGTCCTTCTAACTGGTTCACTTGAAATATTTTAAGTTTTACTGTCACACATAGCATTCAAATCCGAAGTTCTATCAATATCTACTCCCTAGTAGATGCTTACAAGTCCCACAAAACTCCTAATATTAATTGGAGCACGATCCGTTCAAGACCACGGCATCAGCCAGAATGAATGCCTATCGTATTCTTTCAGCCCTGCAAAGCTCGGTCCATCTTTTTGATTGTTTATTTACAGACAACACTTGATGTACTTCCGTACCTAGCCAATCCCTAAATTTCTCACAAAATGAACTAGCCGTCTCCGCGATTGTCACTGCATGAAGATTGTTGACCTTGACGACGGCTCGCTTACCGTTGCTATGCTAGCATATTCACATATATTTATACCCTATAATTTACGCAATTTATAATACATATTATACCATATTATGTCACATATTGGTACGTCACAGTACTGAGTTAATAACTTAAAATTACGAAATTAGTGAAAATATTGAACCACCTATTGATCTTGACATGCTCAACAAGCTTCGCAAGTACCCCTCAATATCACAGTACATAATAAAATAATTATTCCATTGGTAAACAATTCTGGGCCGAAATGCATCGTGCAATGGGTATCAATACAGCCATCGCTATTCGTGAGCGCGAAGCGACGATCCATCCTGGTTGCAAAGTGCAGCGAGTGCACTTGCTTTCCGACAGGCGCGGATTTAGCTGCAGGGCACGCCCCAGGTGCGAAGCGCGGTGGAATACGTTGCGAGCTGTCGCGCGCCGGCGACGGACGCGCCCGGCGGCCAGAGCGGCGTCACGGGAGCGGAATGGACTCGCGCGGGGGTGGGGCGGGGAGGGGCGGGGCGGGGCGGGAAGGGGCGGGGCGGGGTGGGGTGGGGTGGGGATGGATTGCGGCGTAAGCAGGCCACGGCAATGAGTGGCGGCAGTGGAGGCGGGCGGGGCCAGAGACCGGGGATGAATAACCATGTGAAGAGGACAGGGTGTGCCAGGGAGTGGTTGGGAACGGTGTATGCTAGAGCGGTACAAGCTGAATTGATTGATTAGTGTTTCTGAGTGAGCTAACTGCTAAAGTAATTACTCGTAATTTAGTAATGCTTTATTGTGGAGTTGGCGGTGATCTTCCCTTGCTGGCGAAACCGACGCCGACTTACACACCGTCTTCGCGGGATTTTCGCCAACCAGTGATCTCCTCACTGCCCCAACCGAGACATACTCTAAGCTTCCGACTTGTCTCCCGGTATGTGTGGTAGTGTAGTGCATGTTGGAGTAAGCGTGTGTAAGGCGCTAGGGATAGGGCAAGTTTAGCATGGACAGATGGCGCGACCCGCTCTTAGTGTGCTGCTCCGGCAATCACATGGTATTGATCGGAGAAACCAAGGCTCAGAGAGGCCGGTAGAATTCCCTCCTCTCAGACAGCTGCTGAATTCAACTAGCTCTCTACAAACTAGCTCTACCTGAAAATTTGCCACCGTTGGGACTTTGAACTATGATCTCACGGTCAGAGACACGACAATAAGATAAATCCCGAGTTACTGAAGCCGATGCAAGCTGAGACCGGAGTGGGGGGGTAAAGTAGTACAGGTGGGGCTGGAACGAAGCGGGTCAGGGACCGTGCAGAACAGGTAGGACGTACAACGGATAGGTACATGGCCGAATGTGGTAGGGTGGAGGCTGACGTGTTGGATTTTGCGGCGCGGCGGGGATTGTAGGATGTGGAAGGGAAACCACGTTAGCGGCAACGGAGGCGGGAAACGAGCGGTGTAAGGCAAGATGGCGTGGTAGAAATGAACGGGTGAACGGCGAGGTGGTGCGGGGAAAGGTGAGCAGAAAAGGGTGAAGCGGAGCAAAGGGAACCGGGTAGACCACAAGAGGACCGAAGCAGGGTGGAATGAAGTGATGCGAGTGGAGAAGTGCGGGGTGGGGAGTGATGTGGGATTGCGTGGAATGGTGCGGAAAATTCTGGGAGAGAGGCGAACGGAGTGGTGGAGCAGGGGGAGAATTAAATGGTGAGGGCTGGTGCTGCTGGAATGGTGCGAAGCATGGTGAGCCGGGTAGATTGGGCGGACAGGGGGATGGGGGCGAAGGAGTCGGGACGGTGAGATGGACGGGTGGGGAAACGGGAGGGACGGGTGGGGGAGGGGTCGTGGACGGGGTCTGGACTGACGGTGGAGTGGGGCGGTGGAGTGGGGCGGTGGGAGCGGGTCAGCGGAGCGGGTCGGGGTGGAACGGGGCGGGGTGGAACGGGCGGGGTGGAGAGTGGGCGTGGGTGGAGCGGGGCGGGGTGGAGCGGGGCGGGTGGAGCGGGGCGGGGTAGAGCAGAGTGGGGTAGAGCAGGGTGGGGTGGAGCGGAGCGTGGCGTGGCGGAACTGGGTTGATCGGAGCGGGCCGGGGGGAACCGGGTGCAATGAGGAGCGTGGTGCGATGGGAGCAGGCAGGGAGGGTGGGCATAGCGATGCGAGGAGGCGGGGTGGAGCGAGGTGGGGTGGAGCGAGGCAGGTGGATCGGAGCTGGTTGGAGAGGGCGGGGTGAGGTTGAGCAGGGCGGGGCGGAGCGTGGCGGGGCGGAGAGTGGCGGGGTGGAGCGGGGCGGAGCGTGGCGGGGTGGAGCGTGGTGTGGCGGGGTGGAGCGAGGTGGTGTGGAGCAGGCCGGGGTGGAGCGAGGTGCGACGGGAGCAGTCAGGGTGGGCGGGCGTGGTGCGGCGTGGTGCGGTGGGATGGGGGGGAGGGGACGGACGCCGGTGCAGCAGGCGTGATGGAGCGCCGGCGGAAGGGGCGTGGCGTGGGTCGCGCGTTCGCATCGCGGCGTCGCGCCGGCCGTTTGCGCCGCTCGCGGAAATTGAATCCGCGGCTTCGCGTCCTCCATCACGCGCCGAGGACAGGGGCGAGAGTGGGAAGGGGGTGGGGAGCTGCAGGCGTCCGGCAGGTGCCGGCGCGCGTTGACGGACACCGCGCGGATCCCGCCGGTGGGTGGGATGGGAGGGAGGGGCAGTGACTCATTGCATGGAATTCGCTCCCAATTTCACTGTTCGGTTTTGGAATATTCATTACTTACACTCAAGTTTAGATTCTCTTACTACTGTCAATACTTCACTTCGTACTTTTATCAAATCCTTAATATTTTTTTATTATAAAATACGCTTAGGAATACGTTGCACAATTTAAGTCTCCAGAATCTGCTATTGTTGAAAGAATATTTTAATAGGAAAACAATTAGAATTTCTAAGATTGAGATACAGGAGAAAACACACCAGCTTAGGTGGCTCAGGATAAATATTGATGTCACTGTAGTGCATCTGACTGCGAGACCTATGGTTCGTGATCAGACGGAGCAAGATTTTCAACACTAGCTACATAACTAGATCGAATACAGCCGCTCTTTGGAGGAGCATTTTAGCGACCGGCTGCTCTGATCGGTAGTTTTCCGAGGTTTCTCTTATCAACACCAGGCGAATGCTGAAGCAGTACCATAACAAACGAGCCAAGGACCGTGCGCGATCTTTCCTTCCTCTTTCTTGTCCTATCCTCACCCCGTACTTACACAAACTCACATTTACATTACCCACACTACCCAACATGTCGGGAGCTTAGAGAAAGTCTGGGGAAGCTGGTTGGGGAAATTCCCGCAAGTTGAGAAGTCGGCGCCGGATCTCGCCATCCAGCAGTGGTAGATCACGGCCACCATCCACAGAAGAAAACATGCACTTACGGGACTATTGCTCTTAGCAGTCGACGCGCTTGGAATCAACAATCAATTAATGAATTATATACCTCAAAGTGGGAGTTTTGGAAGAATTAAGTTTCAAAGGTTAACTATTAGATAATTATAGTTTTCAAAAGTCATGCCTTTGCATTATCCCGGGCGTCTGAGGCTTCGAGGTCTCCTCCCAGAATTGAACGATGCAGCTGCTGCATGCGTGTCTGGCGAACGCGGCGGCACAGAAGACAAGAGCAGCAGCGTGCGTCCGTGCATGCGTGCATACATGCATGCGCGAGTGCGCGCAGCGTGAGTGCGCTCACCGTGGCGAGCCACAACGCAGCAGGATTTCTGCGTCCACACCTGCACTGAACAGTCAAGTCTTCCACGCAGACGTAGAAAGTGATATACGAGACCAGAGGTAGGAGTGTGACTATTAATATACATTTAGGACACGGAATATATAGTAATAAAAAGCAAAATAATTAAAATATTTTTATAGGATTATAAAATATATATAACTAAATGAAGTACACCAAAAAGATTTTAAGAAAGAAAACAACCATCCCACTCTTGACCACTCAATCAGGAAAAAAGTTCACATAAATTGGTAAACCAGAAGCCCCGGCCAGCCCTTTTGAGGAAAAATTCACTCCCAACAATACCCCATCACACCAAGAATATAATAACTAGAGATGATAGATGTCAGCAATTGCTAAAAATACGATGTTACCAAACCAAAAGATAGTAATAGTATATTTGACGGTGAGTGCAGAATATTTCTGAAGGATTTCAATCTGAGATAAAATCCGAAATTGATCGCAAAACTAAATCACTAACAGTGTGAAATGGTCGTGTATCTGCAATAAAATTGCAAAATTACATTTTACGGTTTCCTTCGTGGTGGCTCTCTAACTAGGAATGCTACATCGACAACAACTCATCGATATTTGAAAACATTTAATTTTTCAGTGGCCGTGTTTATAAAAAATATTAAATTCGTTTCCCTTATTTCCTGATTTTAATGGGAAAATTTAAAAAGCATCAAAATATTTTTTATCTCAAAGAGTCCTCCCTGAATAATATGTTTCTTAACTGATTCTACAAAATGCTAAATCGTAAGTTTAATAATGCCAAAAAATGCTCAAGTTTGTTTTCAAAATGCGATTTTTTAAAACTTCAAATGCTAAATTCTACCATCACTAATAATAATGCATCTAGTAACATTACCTAATTACAATTTTCCACACAGAAATAAATTATTCTCTTCAGAGAAGTTAATATAATAAGCAAACTTCCCTGAAGAAAAACCCCAGTACTCGACAAAATAAGCAACATAGTATTAAAAAATCTATCCATTCACACAATACCTTCTCTAAATAACATATACGATTCTATCTAACTTCGACACCAGATTAAATTGGAAAACCCATATAACCAAAAAACTACAATTCACTAAAATGAAGTTAACACAACTAAAGCCCTTACTCAACAACAGAAGCGAACTTCCATTAAAAATTTCATTTTAACATTATAAATAACTGCAGATAAATCACTTTACAAAAAACAATAATTAGATGCTCACGATCTGCACGTGCCCAATATGGGCCAGTGTATCACAAAAAATATAAATAAAATTCAATTTATAAAAACGAAATTCCTAAGAAAAGCATTACTGTCCCCTTGGTTCATATCAAACACAGAACTCCAGAAAGAATTAAACCCACTTCTTATCTCCCATCACTTAGCCCACCACTCAAATAACTTATATTCAAACAAACGTCCTAGTTTAAGCCGTCCACTAAAATCTAGCATCTATCAACTACTCCCAAACCCACATTAGAAATAGATTCGCATTATAAGCATTCCTAATTTTTTTTTCTTCATACAATAGAAGGTGTTTTATGAGACTATGTCAGTAATAGCTAGTGTAGTTAAACGTTAAGTTAGAATAAGAATAGTTACAAGCCAATAAAATACATCTGAAAAAAGTTACTAAATGGATAACAATAAAAAATAATTAAATAACACAAATTGCCCCTATTGAAATTGCCCCTAGGGAGATCGATGGCGAATATTTTGTGGCGACTGATTAATTTCGGTGAAAGACAATATTCAATCGATTCTATTTCTACTTTAACTATTTATTGTTAGATACTGTTGTTGACATATTTGACACTTAATTTAAACAATGAAATATTTTTAAAAACTTAAAAATACAATAAATAAGATAATTTACCAAAATTAACTTAAAGTGGTTTAGACATAAATAAAAAATTTATAAAATAAACAGTTACAGCTCCGAAGTCATTCCTCGGTAGATATATTTCCGCTCAATGTCTGTTTCGCCGGAGGGAGCTGCGAAGGCCACTGACGCGGCAGGCGTTTCCTTGCAGCGACAGAGGGCGTTCCTTTCGCAGGCGGTTGGAGATATCAGGTAGCCACTTATTTATCTTGCGCACTGTTTGCGCGCGTCTCCTGCCGGAAGGAGACGGATTCGGATTTTCCGGTCGGCGCGTCGGCCCCTTTGCCAGCGGCGCGGAGGAGGGTGCTGGCGAGGGCGAGGGCGGGAGCGGGAGCGGGAGCGAGGGGGAGGGCGACGCGTCGAATGATCCAGTGATTGCGAGGGAACGAGCGCAGAGAGGAGAAATACGTGATCAAACACAAAGGACTGGCGTGGAGGCGGGCACTAGGGTAGGCGTGAGGGTGAGTGCGATGGTCGGTGGGAGAGCGGGCATGGGGCGAGTCTGGGGGGGAGGCTATGGGCGAGGCTGGGGGCGAGGCTGGGGGTGAGGCTGGGGGTGAGGCTGGGGGCGAGGCTGGGGGCGAGGCTGGGGGCGAGGCTGGGGGCGAGGCTGGGGGCGAGGCTGGGGGCGAGGCTGGGGGCGAGGCTGGGGGCGAGGCTGGGGGCGGGCGCAGGGGCGGGCGCAGGGGCGGGCGTGGGATCGGAAGCGGGGAGAGAACGAGGGCGAGGGCGTAGGTGGGGTGGGGGGCGGGGGTGGGAGCGAAGTAGTCGCGCATGGAGGGGGCGATCCGCGGGGGCGATCTCTGGCAGTGAGCGAGGGGCGATTGCAAGAGCCGGCGGAGCCCCACGTTCACAGACCTTACGCCACGCTGCCCTCTTAGCTGTGGAAGCTCAGGATTGCGGGTTCGATTTCGGCCGCGAGCGAATACGATCCAATCACACCATTCACAGACGGCATCAAGTCTGTTCATTGGAACATAAGGAACAATAGAAGTTACATAAAATGGATTTTTCTTTATGCAGTTGCTGCAATATCAGCAGAACGAAAATATTACGTCAATAGATATTGTAAATCAGTCTAACTAGTTAAGGTGTAACTTAATAAATTCGACACTAGCTGTTTAAAATATTTTTAGATATATTTTTAATATCCTAATTATTCGCTAATGACGAAATTCATAGCATAGCAATTATTCGTGCTCACTGTAGTTAGAAATTAAAATTACAACGTATGTGACATTGATTGATTGACGAGGAATTCAAAATAGTAAAGACTAGCGTCCTGAAGCAGCAAAAATATTGTGAATAAAACCGCACAATGGTTTTCTAACTAATGAAGCTACAACAGCACATACTTTCCCCCCATTATTTCTAACTTTTGAAATGTTCGAAAATGCAGTGATTTCAATGAAAATTAGACCTGCGCCATTCTTTTAAGTATCCTTTAGGCTATCCCAGAACAAAGTTTAATAAAATACTGAAGCCATATTTAAGAAAATTTTGAAAATGTTTTGACATCATGTAAAGAAGCCCCCAAAAATCAAAATATCCATCTGAAACTCGCTGGGACTTTAGATCGTTCAGATAAATGGGAGAATTTCAATTTCAGAGAAAATAGTCAGAACGGCGTTTCCGTTAGTTTAGACACAGACGGACAGGTCAGACACACAGACAGGACCGATAGGACAGAAAGGACAGGATAGCCAAAAAACTGAATTGTAATGTCTACAATATCTTTCATGAATACTGTACCTCACAGCACCAAGTCTTTAAAATAAATAATTAGGGAATTGTGTAAAATGCACTAGGTGAGACCTGAAGAAACAAAAAAGGCTTATTTCAACGTCTGTGATGTAGGAGTCTTTCCTGAAAACCCAAGACCGACAACTGAGAATTGTAATTATTAGAAGACCACAACAAATGTATTACAGCGCTAAAAATTGTATGAAAATTATAAATCTTAAGCGGACGAGTCATGAACAAGATGAATTTTTGCAATGGAAAAAGAACAATAAAATTATCGTTGTGTGCAATATTTCAGTATGCAGAAACTGTTAATTTGAACATGTAATTAGTTATTACATCGGAAATAATAAAACACCTTCGACAATGGTAACGTCCGATTTCAACAAAATCCTTTGAGATGGATAAAAAATAAGTGACCGAGTATTACAAACGACCTTTAGCCATTTTAATCGCACACGAACAAACGACGAAAACTTTCTCATGAGATATTTTCAATAGGAGGCTTCAGTATGTAATTCTTAAGAAATCAGAACTACAGAACACTACGAAGCACAACAAAGATTATATTTTGAACTTGAATTTGAAAATCTCTCCAATATAAATAACTAAAGAAACATAATTTCGTGGGGGAAGAATGATTCCTCCGTATGATATTAGTTGTTAAGTGAAAGGGCGCATACAAGCAATACTTCTATACAAACAATGAAGGTCAAGCGTCTGTTACACTTACATTTAAAATCACCAAATATTTCCTCAGCTTAAATCACCGAACAAGATGACCGTAACCTGGCCCCGTGTGGCAATAAAGTACCGCACAAGCTATTGAGACGCACTCCACATTTAGTAATAGTTCTTTAGTACGTCAAATGAACGTACATCAATCAACTGATGTGCATTTGCTTTGATATTTTATAAAGAACTTAAGTAGATATAAATTCACCGCTTCTAATCTAATAGAACAGCTTGCGATGGCGTAGACGAGATCTACAGAGAACAGATCAGTAACTTTACGAGCCCCATGGATTAAATGAAAACATTGAGTAACACGACATCCACTTGAGTTACTCGAACTAATGCTACGTACTCTACTAGTAATCCTTCTGTACGTTAGTATTGATTATCACGAGACTAAAGCGGCGTGTACGAAAACAGCTGCTTGTGTCTAAGTGTAGCCCTTGGATGGAAGGCGCTCGCGCCCTCGTGCTGAGAGACAGGGAAGCGCGAGCGTCTCGAGGGAGCGGCCGGGGGCGATGGGCGGGGGCGGTGACTGGGACGGCGGCGGGGGAGGCGGGGGCGGCGGGGACGGCGGCGGGGCGGCGGCGGGGCGGCGGCGGGGCAGCGGCGGGAGCGGTGGCGGTGGGACCGGCGGGGACGAGTGGGGCGGCGGTGGCGGAGGGGGCGGCGGGGGTGGCGGTGGCGGCGGGTCGGGGGCGGCATCTGGAGCGGCGGCGGTGGCGGCGGCGGGGGCGGCGACGGTAGCGGTGACGGGGGCGGCGAGGGCGGCGGCGAGGGCGGCGGCGAGGGCGGCGGCGGCGGCGAGGGTGGCAGGGGGAGGGGCGGGTGCGGCGGCGGGGGTGGCGGCGGTGGGTGTGGCGGCGGGGGCGGGTGGCGGCGGGGGGGCGGCGGCGGCGGCGGGGGTGGCGGCGAGGACAAGAGGCTCGTGTTTGCTCTGCGCGGCACGGCTGCAGCTCCTCGCGGGGCCTAATGCACGAGTAATTGTGGGGGCGGGGAAGCAGAGGGAGGGGAGAGGGAAAGCGAGTGGCACGCGCGCCAAGGAGCTCTCCCGGCCGCCATAACTCCTCCTGAGAGGTTAATCAAATTGCGAAAAGCTGCCGGTAATTGAATAGACTTCGGCGCCCGCGATAAAGCGCGCTCTATTCCACCCCGCGGAAGAGAGGTGAGTGGGACCTGTCGTTCAGCAGCGGAGCACAATCGAAGTGGCGGCCGAATCCAAGGTGTTGTGCCATGGCGTTCGGGTACAGAAAATCATGTCGGTTTATCCACTGTTGCTATGTAAATTCCAATTTTACGAAACGAAGATCAGTTTCGTAAACAGTTTTTTTTACAACACACGTGTTTCCCATCCATGACCCACCACTAACAACGGTGGTCAGTTTTTTACTACGTTCTATTGAATGTGTTATGAATGTATTATTGAATGTATGTATTATTATGAATGTATTATTATAATACATTGGGATTTCTACAAAATGGGTGAAACTGATTACAATATTTGTTTCATACACAACTTCTTGCCAAAATCGAGTTACATTAATTAGAAGTTACACATGAAAAAATCTACAATTACAGAGAAATTACATGAGACAAATATAGAATTAAAATGTAATAAATGTTATGATTTAAACATTCTGTTTCACATGATGGTATGGGATGTTATTTCATCTTTTTTCTACCAAATCACTTTTATAACTGAACTCGCTCGAACACTTTAAATTTAATAATATTTAACACAATTATATAAACCATATAGAAATGTTGGAAATTTTTACATTAATAGGCTATATATTAACAGTGATAAAATTTAATATTATGCCTTCCTTCGATCTTTCATCCCAGTAAATAAAATAAGTGAAATATTGCCTACAAGGGGGGAACTAAGTTAATATACTTCTGATTCTCTTAATCATTCTCTAGAATTAAAAATAAAGAGATGAGTTAAATCTAGGTAATCTCTTGACAAAGAATGCTGAGTTTATTAACCTTGTTTCTGGAATTTAAATGACACACCATTGCCGATTCTACAAAAATTGTCTAAAAAAATCTTTCACATAGATAAAAGAAATTAAGTATGAATTTCTCTTCAATATTTCTGTCTCTTTATCAACAGCTATTTGTGATTTACTACCTGTGAAAACGTCATAGACTTACAAGACACTTTGTTAATAACATAATTGTACACACTGATTACGATTTTAATTTAAAATATTTCGCATTTTTTAGCTTATTTAAGGAACCGTAAATATTTAGTATTAAAAGTTTTCGATTTAAGGTGTCATATAATAAGAAAATAAAATATAATACTCGACTGCTAACACAAATTTCAGAACGTTCTAAAATAGTTAATTTTCCTTTAACTACTTTTCCCACAAGTCAAAAGCACTACCAACGTCTCAAAATTTAAAATTTAAGAGTTTTCTATGAGAAATAAACATAAGATTTCTACTCAACCAACTTTTTTTTAAATGGAAGATAGTGGGCCCCAGATATGTTTTGAGCAAAGAGAAGACACCGAGTTTTTTGCTCAAAGATTGAGTGTTTTTAAACGCAAAGATTAGCGAGTGTATACGGATTGAATGTCCAGCATTCGTTTGATGCACGTGTTTCTTTACACAATATTTTCATTGATTGTAATTACATGTGAGGCATTAAGTTTTTCAAATTAAAATGGATAGCTAGATATACCTGTATTCCGCAACAAACGTTTTCAGATATTTATAAATATAAAACATTTCAATTACATTTAGGAAACATTTTAAACATGCCAACAAATAATTGTGATTGTATCGTTCCAGAATCTATAAATCTCTCTCAATTAATTTGTTTTGGAGAATAAATACTGAGCACTTGAAACGATATTTTTGATGTTTTCGATTTCCTGAAAAATGTGTGTATATATATATATATATATATATATATATATATATATATATATATATATATATATATTATATACATTACTTTTCTTTAGTAATTTTTCTACAATTCTTTCTCTTGTGGTGCGATGTAACCTCATGGGTTCAGCGAGTTCAAATTATATTCCTTTTATGATATTAGGACTTCGTTCCTAGGAGCGAGCCGAGGGAGGTTTTTTGGAACACCGAGGGAAAAACCAATGGACTGGACAGAACTGGGCTCAATAAAGTTTTGAATACAATTTATTTTCATTATTTTTGTTTATGAGTTTGTGATTTACAGTCATTTTCTGAAGTCGGTAGAATAATGCATACATAAATTAGAGAACAATTGCTACTAATGTTTCATGAATATTGGAAACATGGATATTGCTATAATTTGTTCGACATTGATTAAACCACTGGCATTTGTTTCTCTGTAACTCAATAAAATGCGTGGAACGTTGCACAGTGCAGAGGGAATGTGCACAAATAAAAAATATAAGCGTATAAATCTGAAAATAAATTGGAGGGTGATTTTGCAATAATTATAAACAATATTAAAAATAAACACAATATAAATAATAACGAAATAAAACTATTGAACGAATACTAGGTTGGTCAGTTACAGGAAGATGCCATGAAAGCGACAAATACATTACTGTTATACAAGTCTTGAATATCTAATTTTGAATAGACACTGCACTATCTAGGACATACTACATTCAACGATAAATTAGCGAAGTATTCCGACTTACGAGAAAATCTAAAAAAAAAAAAAATATTAAAAAAAATATAGGTAGAAGTTTTGATGGGGCGATTACAATTGTTAGACATTCCAGAAACAAGTATGTTTTATACACATTGAATACAGGTTTATTAGTATATAACAAATTCATCTATAATAAAATATTTGACAAGTAATGGTTTACACGTGATAGTATAGAGGATTCTCTTAAGTATTCAGTAATGATGTGAAATTAAGACTTCTAAACGTACTATGCTGAATATGTTAAAAAATACATAATTTCCTCAAACCGTGACTTTTATGCTTCCAAGACAGAAATTAAAAACCTTTTTTGTAAATATTAAGTACCAGGGGAATGTTATTTTATTGTCAGTTTCTTTACATGGTAGTCACAGAAATAGGAGGGTATTTACAGATTCTTTTAATTTCAGAGTTGCCAAGAACGCAAAATACTGTAAGATAATGTGAAGTTGTAGTAAACTTGACAAAAATTTATAGAAGTGGTTCGTGATAAATTTTGAATGCTGATATTCTTATGAACTGTAATTCATAAGAGTCTAAGAAATTAGAAAAGTGCTACCATTTAGTAGGTAAGTCGCAAAATACATTTGCATTCACTGTTGTAAATCTGAGGAAACGAACATTATCAGTAGAATGAAGAAAGAATAATGTATAATGAAATATAGTATAATAATGTATAATGATATATACAAGAATAATGTATGATATGTAGTAGAATAATGTATAATTAATAATAATCTATATTTAGTTTAATGGAATATAGTAGAATCACGTCACCATTTGCTTGATGTAAATTGGGAGTTAATTTGTTTATTAACGAAAATCTTCGTCCCTCTTACCGTCGATAGAAGCTCCACTTTGTTACAAAGTTCGGGGGAAGAAGAGAGGCCGGTGAGGCAGGTGGTCCGTTGCAAGCGTCTTCGCTTCGCCTTCTGGGAGGGGAGGGGAGGAGAGGAGAGGAAACGGGGGGGGGCGTGGGAGGCACGCAACAGGTGCGCAGGGCCCTCGGGCCTGGGTTTGCGCCCGGCTTGGCCCGTTCGATGCACGGGCGGGGCCACTTACGGCTGGACCTCTCAGGACGAGGACGACGAGATAGACACGCGCTTCTTGGCTTTTGGACTGATTGCTGAAACGGAGCTCCAGCTCCCACTGAGCCTTACGTCGATGAGAATTGGATCTTTCTTGAGAGGTCAAACGACTGGAACGATGTAGCTCCATCACTTCCACCTGCGGCCACGATGGAGTAACTCCCGAACTACTCCACATTTCGGGCTAAGATAATGGTTATTCTGAGATAGTGGATGAAGATAAAAGTCTATCAAGGACATCCGTAAAGGCCATAATAAAACAGCATACGGGTAAAAAGCTATAAAAAAGAAAGGTCAATAATGCATTAGCAATACGGGGGATGATGATTACAAGTCACTGCGGCTTAAAAACCGAGCGCTACCCGGGGTTTCGTCGGCAACATGATCACCACCGAGTAGAGAAGGAACGATTGGAAAAGGAGTGTTTGAGATATCGAGTCGCCGGATAACGAGTTTCATCACACAATCGTCTTACTCTTCGCCAGATTGGAAAGTTGCACAGGTGGGTCAATCAGCTCTCACTGATGTAGGGTTGTGGAGACTTCGTTGTCAACACAATAGACGTGAAACGAACTAAAGTTCAAATGAGCACTTACTTCAAAGGGATGAGATTGAAGACAGAGTGATCGAGGAGCAAATAGTAGCTGAGAAGAGTTAACTCGATTACTTTTATATATTGTTGCTTGAAATAAAAATTATGATAGAATACCGAGGAGTACAATATCACAAGCAATGTTTACAGTGATCTCACTACAATGCTCCACAATTTTCATGCGTCGCATACAGACGCCAGAAAAGATCCAGACAAATGATAAAATATTTCTTTTAATATTTCTTTTAATAAATGATAAAATTTATTCTTTAGAATACTTAAAAAAAACTATAATACTCTCTATATGAAATACGTTAAGGATAGATTTTGGGTTTTACAATTTATTAGAAACTAGCGTCACAAAAATCTGTGTGTAACTCTCTGGTAGGCAATGCATTGCAAACACGCCTAAATCGAAGTTGCGTTTTAATTATTTAAAATCTGATTATCATGTCCCTAAAGAGACACGAGTTTTGTGGGGACAGGTGAGTTTTCTGAAGTTTGATGAGGTAGAGGTGTGGACAAGTGGATGCAGGTGAGTCAGAGTTAGGAAACGCGGGGACAAGCGGGACGTAGATGGAACCTACGTAATTTATCTTAAGCACTTTTCTACTAAATGATACATTGTTTAACCTCCTACTAGAATTTTGGAGATTAACCTCTTCTGAGGACTCTTACTTTGCAGCATATGGTCATATACAAGCAGTAACTCTAAATCTATGCAAAATTAAATTGAAGGAATAGAGACAGATTAATTTTATCGTGGAATATTATAAGTAACGCTGATTTTCTGTAAAATAATAATATCAGTTCTTATCAATATTACACGTTTACTCGCACAGAATATCAGGTATACAGTTTAAAAAGTGTGTAATGTTCCAAGGGTCCAAATTTATATTATGTTTATTGGGATGTTGAAGTCAATAATTTCATACAAACAAACTTGATAAGAAAATTAATTGAGGTGACAAACTGATAATAAAATTGCATAGAGGTCTCTAATTTAAAATTAGCATGCACCACTCGTATCACAGAGAAGGGATATCCAGAATAACCGACCCCTCTTGAAAATATAACAGCATTTCTGAAAAATCTCATTTTGTATATTACGTTAGTAAACTGGAGTTTCTTGACCTCGAAAAATATATTATAAAGGTCGTATTACGCACCTTTTTTGTGTTAAGAACGATCGATGTCACAACATAAACCATTTAGCAAGCCGTTCGTTGCAAAATCGAATTTTCGCCTGCCTTCTTTAGATCCATTTTCTCAATAAATTCTAATATTACTTAAAAAGTGAAAGTAATTGTCGTCGTCACTGCGTTAATTATTGTTCTTTTGTAGCCCTATTTATATGATTGATCTGACATCACCTCAAATTGGTTGGGTATGAGACCCACAACAGGCATATGCACTACGGAAACGGTACAGGTGATTTTTTCATCTCGAAGAACCAAGAGAAATCGAATAGCGTATTTTCTCGAATGAAAGTTCTTCTTCTTCTTCTTCTTCCCAGAAGTGACAACATAACTGAAGGGGGTGTTATACGCCAGTCTCTCGGATTAAACCGAAGTAATTTTTGAAAAACTATTGTTTATTATTCAAAGAATGCTGCAAATGGAAAGATATTTTTAGATTCAACGACCGCCTGCAATTTTTTTAAGAGCTGCTGGCAATGGAATATGCTAGGAATTAGCAGTTTTAAAATAACATTACTGCGACGAATAATTTACGAAGTTCATTCCAAAGTTTTCCGAAATTTTCATCTAAAAGACTGAAGGAGATCGCAAGAGGGAAGCTTATATTCGATACACTACGTTACATAAAAGTCATTTATGCACCAAGGGCATTATAAGAGTTCTAATTATTGAGTGACGGCAACCCCCGAGGGCCTTTAGCCCAAGGGATTTTCGCTCGGTTTAGATAACGCCCGTGGTACATACATGATTTTCTTTTTTATATAATTTTGATTCAGATTTACTTATTTACTAATTAACTAGATGTAACCTTGACACGGTTTGTCTTTTCATATTCCCCCACCCATAAATCCCCTTCATAATTCTCTCCGTTAGAGAACATGTAGTATCTTCCCACTGTTTTCATATTTCCTAGTAATTACGGTCCTTTCAATCCAGGTAAGTTACGCAGTGTATATCGATGGTAATAAAAAGCAATAATGTATCAGTAAAAAGTAAACATTAACATTGTACGTTGGAAGTGCTGTCATACTTTTTGTGTGGCATTTACATTCCACTTGCGAACGCCCTTTCGCCGATGCTCGAGGGCTCGGATGACACGTGTCGGCAGCAGCCGATGGCGAAGAGTGGGAGGAAGTTATAGGAGGGGCGTGGAAACGGTCATCGCTCGCCCCCCTCGCGGCCGACGGAACATCTGCTGCCCCGAGCGGTGTCGCCCATCGCCCATCGCCCATCACCCTCCCTCGCCCCGTTCGTCACGCCCGCATCGACGGAGCCCGCCCACTCGCCCCCAGCACGCACTATCACGCCCATCTCCTTCCAAAGCAGCGCCCTCAACACATTCCCTCCCTCCCACGCCGACCTCTACGCCATCCCTCCCCCCATTCCTCTCGGCCGCGCCGTCCACAGCCTCTCGTCCACAGCCCTGCGACGCGACTCGTGCAATATTCTACGCCTCTCCGCGCCTCTATTGCCACCGCGCTCTCCAATTCAGCATTTCTCCCGCGCGGCGCCCGCGCCGTCTCCGGCGCCACAGCCTCTCCCCCGCCCCCTCCGCGCGGTAGCGCCGGTGTCTCTGTCAAAAATTGCCTGCACCTCGGTTCCGCCGCCCGCGCCAATTTAACGCTAATTCCTGCCCATAAGCAGAACCAAATTTCATGTCTGGCAGCAGCGCAAATTGCGCGTTAAATTCGCAGGGCCCCTCGCCTCGTCGCCGCCGCCACTGCTGTTGGCCGCTACTTGGGGCGAGGAGGGCGGGGCGGAGGCGGGGGAGACGGCGAAAGCACTCGACCGAAGGGGCGCGGAGGCGCGACCGGCAAAAAGCCCCGTCGAGCGCCGACAGAGCAGAGCAGAGCGGAGCGGGAATCGCGCAGAGATGAGGAGGAAACGCAGCCCATAAAGAAATTAGGACGGACACGAGTGGCGCGGCAGCGGGGGCGGGGGCGGGGGCGGGGAGGCGCCGGGGTTGGGGTTGGTGCTGCGGGCGATCGCGCCCAGGGAGGGAGGAAGCGAGCGAGCGAGTGAGCGAGCGAGAGGGCCTCTCTCCCCAACCGAATTACCGCTCGCGATGACTCGATCCGCAGCGCCGCTGGGTGAAGGTGCGGGGCGGGGGGCGGGGCGGCGCGTTGACATGGGCGCGCGAAGAGGTTTTCATGGGGCTGCGAACGCCCCCGAGACGTCATTTCGCCCCCCTCCCGCTGCCGGCGGCGGCGCGCGCCCGAGCCCGAGCCCGCCCGCTCTCCCTCGCGCCCGCGCGCCTGCTCGCCGATCAAACGGCAGGAGCGTATTTAATTTGCCGCCAAACTGCGTTCCGGGCCGCGGCGCGCTTTGGCCTGGCAGCCCGCGGCGGGGGGAGAGCGGGACGCGAATGGCTTCGGGGACGAGGGGCGGGGAGGCGCACGGAGCGAGATTACAGGGATGGAAGAGGCGGAGGCGCGGGGGTAAAGACAAGGGCCGGCCGGTTTGGGGACGGAATGAGGAGGCGGTGGAATGGAGTTGGGGGTTGGGTGGGGACGAGGAGGATCAGGGGAAATGGGAATGGGGAGGGTCACCGGCCGGAGGTGAGGGCCACCGCGAACAGGTGAACAGTATAAGCGTGTTGATGTGGCAGGGGTGGGATAGGGATTGGGAATAGAGATGGGGCGGGTTATGGTGGGGAGCAGATGGGCATTACGCGGGCACGACGTGGGTCAGGGGAAATGGGAAAGTCGGGCATGGATGTGAGGACTACCGCAGGGAGAGGAAGACAGTATCAGCGGGTGTGATATTCGGCGAGCGCGGGGACAATGACAAAGACAGGGGTCGGGTGGGGTGAGGAGGGTGTTGGGAGTGGAGCTCAGCGGCGTTGGGATAGCTTCTGAGACATGGGACTCCGCGGGGTGGGAAATATTGCGAGGACAAGTGAGAGAGGCGTCGAGCGTGTGGGCGGTGTCACTGGCAGAGGCAGGAACGGGAGGCGGGCTGGAGGTCGGAGTGGATGTGGGAACAGGGCGGGGGCTGGGTCGCATTGCAAGCGAGGGACGGCGCGAGGAGGGGAAGAACGTGAGAGCGGACTTTGTATCGGCAAGCGCGGGGACGATGGCAGAGACGGGGGCCGAGGTGGGAGTGTGGAGTGAATTTGGGTCATTTCAGAGGTGCGGGCCGCCGGGGAGTGTGGAATATCGTGAGGGCGTGAGTGCAGGCGTGCAGGGCGTGCAGGAGCGGAAGAGGGAAAAAGGATGGAAGTGGGGGTGGGGCTGGGTAGGTCGCATCGCAAGCAAGGGACAGTGCGGACAAGGGAAAGATCGTGAGGCCGGCACGAAGCGGCGAGCGTGAGAGGAGGGCGCGGGCGTGGGTGGGGGCGGGGGCGGGGGCGACGACACGAGAAGGCTCCCGGATGACGGAAGTGGAACGCGTGCGATTGCGCTCGACTAAGCCCCGCGCAGCGGCGCCCCCTCGAGGCAGTTGGCGACGCAGGGCAGAGACAAGGGACAGGGGACAGGGGTCAGGCGCCGCCGATGACTAATGCTCGCTTGGCCCCAGCGACATGACTGGACCGCGCGGGCGACACTCTGGGAACATATCGAGCCCTAATTGTACTCGTCGATCGCAGGACGATGTGCAAGTGAGACACAGAAAAATGCGAGATACAGAAAAGCATCAAATTAGTTATTGACGTAACTAGTTCAGAAAGGAAGTCTTTGGCGTAGAATGAACGGAGGTGACGAAAGTAGTCTAGTCCGGCATTTTCAAATGAGTATGCCGAAGACTTAATACTAATTGCTACATTATTTTGAGCAGGAACTAAAGTAAAGGTACAATAATAGAGGATAAGTCTGAGGTAGTTGGCCACATGGAAGAATTTGCCACCTGACAGAATTTGATGGAAAATCCTCCAGAGTGGGCTGCCGTGCGCTTTGCATAGAACTTTCGCCTCCATTAGAATATTTGGAGCTTAACAGGGCCGGGGAGCGGTCTCAGTGGAATGTAATACTAAGGGGGTGGATTTTGATGACTAAAACAACGCCAAAATGATCAATAAAATGCTCTTATAATGTTTTTAAATGCCCTCAAAGCAGATAAAAATGACATAAAAATGTGATCAAACCGGTTTGGATGAACATCTCAAGCTATTGGATATCCAATATCCATCAAGTAACATATTTTACTGCTGGAATCGAGACTTCTTCCTTTCGTTCTAGTGGACTCAGCTTTTAAACTTTATCTTTGGAATGTTCTTTACCAGGAAATCTGTCTTTAGTTATTCCGAAATCGGTCGAATCGACAATGGCGTCACAGGAACCTTGGATGACATACTCACAACGGCTGACATGACAATTTCTGAACGAAGAAATCGAATAGGCTACTCAGGAATTCTGTGGAGAACATTTGTTCCATCTCGTAAATATTATTAAAATTAAGTATAGAAGTAATTATTATTAAATACCATTAAAATGATATGAAAATCAATGAAATCAGCAAAAACTTGCATTAAAAATATCTGAAAAGGTAAAAATGGACTTATTATTGAAGAAAAAGGTAAAAATGGACTTATTATTGAAGAAAAACGTAAATAACCCATAACAATGGGTCATTTCCTTTTGTCATAACACAAAAGTTAATATCTTTACTAAACGACATTGATCTAAAGTGAAAAGAAAAAAAAAAGACATTTAATTAAAATCCGGCCCCAAGTAATAAATGTTTGAAACTTTCAATGCATTTAAAGTATGATTTCCTCTTTTGAAGTGTCGTTCTAGATCATTAAGTTGATTTTTTCTGCACGTCTTTGTTTATTTTATTAAGCGTTGTTCTTTATAGCCTTTATTTTATTAAGCGTTGTTTTATATCGAGCCAAAAATTCGTTTATGATCGCATAATTGTGTAGTTTCTTTACAGCATCTTCATTATCACGTGCGCGTTTCGGATCAAATGACCAACATTGTTCTACAGAAGATATAGTCATAGTACTTATCTAGTATAATTTTGAGATTTAATTGTAGTTTAGATGTAATGATAATCTCTGATACCTTGATGTTTTTGATACCGAATACATATGTTCAATCATGTTTCTACATTGCCACCGAGCAACATCTGCCCAGTTGTAGAATAATGCTTCTGTCTATCGATCTAAAATCCACAACCTGAACCGTGGTAATTGCACAGTTGATATGTTAAAATGTGCCGTTAGTAGAAGAATAAATCTTTAAGATTTAAGAAATGCGGTCACGCTCCTTGTCCGTTCGGGGAACCTCCAAAGACCTTTCGTGTGCCAATGAGGACTCTTGAAATGCCAGAAAAACAATGTCAAGAAAGAAGGCATGGAACTGTACTTGGACCTTTTATTTATTTATGCCCTACCCGTTCGGACCTTCACGCCTTTCTTTACAAAATAAACATTGCACGAAGAACCTAACAGTCTCCTTCAGTTCCATCAGAGCACAATGTACTTGGACCTGAATATGAACAACGTCTAGTGAAGCACATCAAAATAATGCAAGCTTAAGGTTTTCCATTAACAGCATCTGAGGGTTCTTACGTACAAATTATCTAATCAGTTGGGAATGAAGGTATATGGGGAAATAGGTTCTACGCGGAATATGCATAGGCCTGAATATGGTTGGGTGACGATTTCTTGTCTCGACATTGTAACAGTGGAATTTCGTAAATGCGAAGGTATTATTAAGGCGCATTCATAGGTTATGCGTAAGGATAAAGGGACTAGTT
This sequence comes from Teleogryllus occipitalis, assembly GCA_011170035.1. Taxonomy (NCBI): domain Eukaryota; kingdom Metazoa; phylum Arthropoda; class Insecta; order Orthoptera; family Gryllidae; genus Teleogryllus; species Teleogryllus occipitalis. The sequence continues at coordinate 97,245 of BLKR01004281.1, forward strand.
TCATTACAATGTTGAATCAAATATTGCAAGAGCATAATTTACTCGACGATCTGAAACGTGCTTTTAATGCGGACGAGTCGGAACTCCCGTGAAATAATCGCGCGAGTATTGTTCTGGCTACTAAATGATAGCATTTGATGTCAACCCTAACCTTTACTGAGAAGGATAAAACAATAACTGTGATTGCTTGTTGCAATGCCTGAAGAGACATACTATCTACCACCTGCTTGTATTATGAAATGGAAAATGTTCATACACTAATACAAGCATGACATGCCTCTCGGTTCTATGGTATTTATGTCGCAAAAGTCAGCGTACACAAACTTCTGAAGTTGTTTTCTCAATGGATGAAGACTCAACATGTTCCAAGGAAACTAGAAGAAAAGGTTTTGTAGCTCTTAGACAGCAATTATACACACTGCAATACACACTGCAAGGAGAAATGCTAAGTATACAAAAGAAAATTATATTATTCTGGTCGCGATGCCTAGTCACACCTCTTATTACTTGCAGCCTCTGGATATGGTAGTGAAGTCTTTAAAACAGCATTTCTAAAAAAACATCTTATTTGAATAAGAAATAATCCTACTCTTCTTCTCTCATGACTAGGCCGCATTTTGGCAGTTTGCTTAGAGGTTTGGAAGAGAGCCACCAAGCAAGAAAACGCAATTTCTTTTATCCAAGCTACCTATATATTTCCCTTGAATTCCACTACAATTCCAGATTATGCGTACATAAACAGCGGGCTCAGATCGAAAATGCCTCTACTACCCCGACTGAAGAGATCCTTCAAGAAGAAAGGCCTGTTCCATCTTTTGATCTGAATCAAGCAAGCATATCTATTGGAGTGAAGTGTACCACATTAATCACCTTATCAATCTGAGTGGTGTAACCAAAATGAATTGAGTTGCTCTGAAAACTAAATGTTTCAAGAATTGATGTTCTCCGAATCACACCGTGTATAAAAGGCAAATCAACCAAAGAACATACTATTGTAATATCTTCCAAGTACCATATTATTGCGTTAAAGAAGAAATAAAATCTTAAAAAGAAAGGAAAGAAACTAAAAAGAGAAGAAGTTTACTCCTAACAAAAGGAAGTTATCTAAAATATCAATATGTTATTTGAAAATGTGTTGAGTTCAATGGAAGAAAGAACATTATGGAGAAAAAGGTAATGGAAACGGCAAAATTAGGTATTTTGGCTTTGGCCTGTTTTTATTTCAAGCAGTTCTCTCATAATACGTAGTAAAAGCGGCTATGGTCACCTAACCCGGACTTTCCCTAATCTTGAGATGATTTTCAATATGCGAGGCGGGAGCCATGTCGATTCATGTCACACATACATCCGCAGTGTTTTTTACTGCGTAGTACTCAAGTTTTGTGTACGGTGATGACTTCTTTGCAATCACAGATATTCAGGTGTACGGGGGGAAAACCTCGAAAATTCGAAAATAAAATCTTCAGATAATTTTAAGCATATTTTGTCTAATAGATTACTTGGATATTCTGAATGACTGAGCCGCAATAAGCACTCAAAAGTTGGTTTGAAAAATGCTTTCTAGGCAAAAGTTTGCATTGTAGATGCATTGAAGCACTCCAGAAACATGTAAATTGTTTATTACTTACAAAAGAAATGAATGTATTTGTTCAGAAAGAAAAATTAACCCAGAAATAAAAAAATCAGTCGAATTGTGTAAATTGCAGCACGTTGCACTCAATGTGAGGAAATTGTAGTAAGAGGGTTTCTTTCCATCGTCGCTGTGCGTTATATTCGACGTCTGGGAAGTATCTTACAATACAATTTTCAAATCTTTTTGCAGTTTAAGTATACTGTCTCACAAACCTCACTTTTTCATGGCACAGTTAAATTTTGTTCAACCATTCATCACGAAAAACAAACTTAATGTCCCCCCACTAATTTGCTCTCCATATCTCCAAAATTGCAGTTTACAGTCAGGCTTACACCCAGGATAACAATACACCATATTACAGAATATTAGGTCCAGGTGATCCTCATTACACAGTTAGGGACATAGTCTAAATTTCATCGTTTCAAATTAAATATTGTAATTTTAAACTAAACGTTACGTTTTCTTTAAATTTTGTGTTTCTCGAAAATGTCTCGGGTACTTACATTATTTTTAGAATAATTTGCTGTACAATTTCTCACAACTGCATATGAAACAAATAAAAACAAATGCAATCTGAAGTAGGTCACGTTATTCAATAGACTTGTTTTTTGAACATAAAATAGTTCAAAAATGCGTTAGAAATAATTCTTATTTCTAACGCATTGGGTCTCATCAGGCCGCCTGCAACCTCAGCTGAGATCCCTCCGATGAGCCACGAGTTTGCCAGAGGACTGACAGCATTCATAAATTCTAGTAGATATATTTCGTGACATCGACATCACATCATATCCCCACTGGATAAAACAAAAAATTGAATCAAGGCCTGTAATTGCTGGACGTTTGCTCGTTAATGTCATCAGTGTACTTTAAATAACTTCTGTTGTTCATAGAATACTGTATCGCAGTTTGTCCTCTGGGTGAAGCCAATGCGCTATTGATCAGTGTGGTCAATAGAATCGTTTGCTCTATTGAAAGCCTTCTTCCATCTTGAAAATATAATAGATAGGAAAATTGACAAATAGACATGAAGCTCATTAATTAAATTCTCTTTAACCGTGATATAATGCTGAACATTTTTTATCATTTTGTTATGGTACTGATGTTTAATTTTTTCGTATCAGACCACTGAGATCAAACCCAAAAAGAGCAAAGTATTGTTTGAGAACGAAAAAGAACAATATTTTTTGTGCAATCCACGCATGACATTCCACATTAGCATGCATCTTTTGAACCAGTTAAAAGAGTAATTACGTAGTTTTACGTTTGATGTAAATCGCATCGAATAAAGAGCCAACAGGAGCGTAATTCCAGCGCACAGCGAAGCCACAAGAGAATATTAAAACGATTGCGAGGTTGATACAGCGAGGGCTTTGTTGGGCCGGATTCCTGCGAATTAGAAAAGTACGCGATGAGCTATTTACTTTATGCGCCGCAATCGCAGGTTTAATTAACGTTTCCAATCCTCTTCATGGCGCAGGTGACACGGGCGCGCACCCGCGCTGACTGCGGCCGAAAGAATTCCTCGTCCTCTCCACGGTCAGGGCGGAGCTGGGTGGGGCAGGGGAGGCTGGATGGGTCGGGGAAGAGAGACAGGCAGAGCTGGACGTGTTGGGGTGGGGAGGGGACAAGGCGGAGGTGGGCTGAGCGAGGCGGGCCGGGCAGTGCGGGCGAGGCGGGCGGAGCGGGGCGGGACGGGACAAGAGACGCATGGCGGAGCGGGATGGAGGGGGGCAGGGACGAGGGCAGGGACGAGGGCAGGGACGGGGGCAGGGACGGGGGCAGGGACGGGGGCAGGGACGGGGGCAGGGACGGGGGCAGGGACGGGGGCAGGGACGGGGGCAGGGACGGGGGCAGGGACGGGGGCAGGGACGGGGGCAGGGACGGGGGCAGGGACGGGGGCAGGGACGGGGGCAGGGACGGGGGCAGGGACGGGACAGGGGACGGGACAAGGACGGGACAGGGACAGGACATGGACAGGACAGGGGACAGAGTTAGGGACGGGAGGGCAGGGGACGAGGGCGAGGGGACGGGGCAGGGACAGGGCAGCGGGGGCCGGGGACAGAACAGGGACAGAGGGCAGGGACGGGGCAGGGACAGGGGCAGGGGACAGGGCAGGGACGGGGCAGAGGGACAGGGCAGGGACAGGAGGGCAGGGACAGGGCAGGGACAGCGGGGAGCAGGGAAGGGGGGCAGGGGACAGGGCAGGGACGGGGCAGGGACAGGGCAGGGACAGGGCAGGAACCCAGGACAGGCACAGGGCGAAAGTGGGACGGAACGAAACAGGACAGGACAAAAAGGGACAGGACAAAAGATACAGGTTTGGCAAAAAGAAGCAGGACAATACGGGACGGGACAAAATCGGCCGCAACGGGGCGCAAGAGGGGCGGGGCGGGGATGGGAGGGCCGGGAAGGGGGAGGAGGGGAGGGGCGGTAAGAGGCGGGGAGGGGTGGAGTGGGTGGCAGGGCGATACGGCACAAAACACGGCGGGCCGCGTCCGGACGCGAATTATGCACGGGGCAGCGGGGGCCAGGGGGCCCACGGACCCCTCGCAATCCGATAAACCCCGCGGCGGGGCTTCAAAGCCCACCGCTCACGTCTTTTTGAAAACCCTCCTCTGCCGCCGCCGCCGCCGCTCGCAAAACCGCATAAAGCGCCCCCGCGCGGCCAATGCGCTTTGCACTAACAAGTGAATTGCAAAAATGACTCGCGCCGCACGCGCCACCGGTCGCGCGTGCGCACTGTGCAGGGCGAGACTTAGGGATTGGGGGCCTCAGCCGCTGTGCGCCGGTTTAAACTAATCCTAGCAGGCTCTGAACGAGTGTAAACGTGACACGGTGTACGCAAAAATGCTCGATGCCCTGTATTTCAGCTAATCCCTGAACGTTTTTATTTTGCGTGAAAATGTGACACTTCGGCATAAAACATATTTTTTGTTTGAGCTATTGGGAGATTTTTTTATTTAATTAACTAGAGACAGAATGCTATAAAATACTAGTCGAGTATATGTATATAAATTTGTACCAAGAGATAATAGGTATGCAGTTGAAACTCCGCAAACCATGTGCAGATTCTACTCCTGAAGGTAGCGGAAAATGCAAAATGTTCCCACTGCAATGAAAATAACTTATCGGCTGGCAACTACTGTAGATACGAGTCCGATAAGTGCTGCATTCACCAAAATGACTATGGCATGTATCAAAAAGGCCTCCATTTAAATCTTGAGAGCGATTGCGGCTAATATGTTCTTAAATTTCATTTCGGACTCAGTAGACGCGAAATTGTCCCGGTATCAGCATGCGTCTTTTCATATTTTTTGTCTGGGTAGTAAATATGTTTATTGCCCCTTAGATAGGTATATTTCTAGCAAGAAAATCTCATAAGAGTAGTTTGTTGCTGCTACAAAACGCTCCTTCAATTCGCCAAGGAGTTTCGAGCTGCCGGGCGGCAACGCTGCAGACTTCTTTGAAAGAATTCGAACAATGAGCGAGTCAGTCGCCGTCGCAGGGCAGTTGACGAAGGTTGGGCCCATGCGCTCACACGTGTTAGCATAAACGTACAAATTCAGGCAACTGTGTTTTGTTTCTTTTTTTGTTATTTAAGGTCGCATCAACATCTTAGGTCATTAGCGACCACTATTGGTCGGGTATGGTAACTATCGAGATGAAACGAAATGGTGATGATAAGGGGTGGTGAAAGGACGAACACAAATATAACCATGCCCAAGGCGGGACTCGAACCCAAGACCCTTCGGTCCGAGATCACAACGACACTACTGCCTTAGCGATCTCGGCCAGCGGGCCGACAACATTAAACTTGTTTCTCTCGTCATTGTCGCAATTAGCGACAATTAATGTCGCACATTAAAAGTCAACAAGACTTATTGAAAATCAACTTACATACTGAAACTTTCCTTCAACTGCAAGGCGCATTAAAAGTTAAATCGAAGTGTGGTTTCTTTAGATTATGGTGCCGAGCGAACATCAGTCTTCAAATTTATTCTGGAAAACGCATGTCACAGTATTGAATTTAAATTTAAGCTTAATTAGGGTAGCAAATTATGTTTTATAATTCAAATCCTAGGATTTGTCAATGTGTCAATGAGTCAATTAACAAACAGCAAAAGAAGTTATGCATATTGCATCATTGAAAAAACTAATCAATTCAACTAGTTAAAATTTGTTCATTCAATATCTTCAAAGTGCATATCTTACTTTATTTACAACCACTCATTTTACTCCTTCCTGCATGATAATTTTAATTCAAATTAGTTGGTCTGAATTTTCATATATCTATTTTGATGAGCTACCAGAGAAGCAAATCAACAATTCAAACCGAACATTGGTCGTCCGGACAACGGATGTAATTCAGATTCAAAAGTTGCACACCGCATCTTTCATCAGAAGATTTCGTTGGTCGCCTCCCTTTTATGAACTCTACAGATACACGCAAATTATTCATAATTTCACTTTGGCAAAGAAAACTGTTAGTACTCACCGGTTAGAAACAATCGCTTCGGCAACGGGTCGCAGAGGAGCTTTCCCGCGTCAAAGGAGTCATGCAGGCGGCAGACGGATGAAGCCGGCGCATTTTCCACCAAACCCATGCTCTACGGCTTCTACAGCTCAACACAGGGCGCTGAAATGCAGAAATATTTCGTCTATGTTTTCAGATTTATAACATCTTCGTACGGTCAGAAAAAGTAAACAATATTAAAATCACAAAATCGAAACCGATTCAAAACCGGGTTCACACGCCCTCTCTTGCAAATCTTCCTCACGCGTCTGTTGTACCGTCGCGATTGCATTCCTAGCACAAATATTACATTTGTAGATAATTTAGTCTTAACTCATTTTCATTGTATGTTTCGCCAATTTCTGTTTACTAATTGAGTGTTCTACCCAAAGACGTGCGAGCGGGGAAGATGGGGGGGGGGGAGCAGGGGGTCGTGGCTCCAAGTAGCCTTGTCAATAAAACAAATTATTTCCATAAGTATTTTAAGTCTCTGATAAAAAATATATAAATTCAATATGCATACAAGAAAATGTAGGTACATTTTAAAAAACACAGTGATGTTGATAAACGGATGGATAGTTTTGTCTATCCGTTTACTATTGTCATATTTACATGTTTCAATGAGTATTATAGCCTTTTTTATCTATATTTTTCTAAGTTGTATAGATAAATAGGAGTTGAAAAATTTCGGACTTTTAGTTAGTTGTAAGAGTCAACACTTGTTGAGGTCTAGCCATTAACTAGTTGATACGAGTTGCCCAATAATTAAAATTAATTTTTATGTTGATAACATTTTTAATATTTTAAAAATAGTACATATTTGCGAAAAGTAAAAAAAGTAATTGCATATTTTGAGTGTACTTTATATTTTCGAGAATTTAAATTTTATTTTTGATACGGTATTCCTTGAAATTGTATCTGAACCTTTCCTCGAGTAATTAACCAGTGAAGAGACAAAGCGATAATTCAGTTCCTCCTAAAATAAGAGACTTGCTTCATCGAGCGCGTTTTGGCAACACGTATTTTTATCCACTTTAAGAAAATGTGACCAGTTTAGAGTCGATCCCCCGTAAGAGCCCTTAAAGATTTGACCAAAACAACGAAAAATGTTTAAAATAACGACAAAATAATCCGTCCAAGACTGATTCGATTCCTCTTATAACCGACCAAAACTTAATTTTAAACTAGTGATGTTACAGAATATCAGTCTTTCTCGAACTAGCGAGTCTCCTAATTTTGTTGGTGTGGGCTAGCTTTTTGTTCTTGCCCCATCCTATTGCCAGGTGCCATCAATAGCTGCCCAAACTACCCTTTTTGAAATTTTCTCACTTTTTCGGTTTCCTAGTAGCAGAACCGAAACATTACTTTAAGAATGTTACAGTAGAATAAAACCTCGTCATTAATGGAAATTTTCGTTGGTAAATTTGGATCCGTGTTTTTAGGATGAAATCATCTATTCACTAATAGCACACTCTTACAGGGTTTTGTTTCGATAGTTTCTTATAAACTGCCACAAACTCATATTTCGTTAGCGTATGATATTCTTATACAAAAGATTTTAGAGCTTTAACAAGCATGATAATTTGTAATTGAATTGCAAGTTCAAAATGTATAGTTTCAGATAAATTCAGTGGCTAAATATATAAAAAAAATCTAACACGTGGTGTAACCAGAATCCATGTTTTGTGGGTCCTTGATACCGACAAATCGAGTGACGACGAAACGTCCGTCTATCTGTGAACAATGCTGGGTGCCAAACAGTTCAGCTGATTTTCTCCAAAATTGATATTCCCCAATCGATTTGGCTGATGTCAGCCCCTTGAATTTGAAACTGATATTTTAATTTGGGGAGTACTTCACATGAAGCTCCTGAGACATTTTCAAAATTTTAAAAAATAGCTCCATCGTTTTTGATTGAATTTTCTTGTTGGATAATGTGAAGGACGTTTAAGATGATGATGAGGAGATAATGATAATCCTCATTTGCGTTGAGGATTGATTTTTGAAAATTGAAAAAATTCAAATTTTTTTCAAGGGGCGAATACTACTAAAATATTAATGTCTATATATCTTAAAGATTCTCTTATTCTTCGCCGCTTGTTCTATGTTTTCTTGTAATTGAAAACAATACAATACATGCTTGTCAATACAAAATATTCTTATTTAACGTTATTACCTAATAGAGAGGTGCACCCGTGTAATTCAGTCGCGTAGAATATCAAGTAGTTAGTTTAATTTCACATATAGTTGCAGATTCTACAGGCTCTGAACAGGTGGGGTAGAATCGAAGCATCGCTTTATTGAGAAGTTATTTAACGATATAGATTTAAAAATGTGGTCGAGTGCTGAGGGTTGCATTTGACATGAATATTTATATGCTGTTTATAAAACAAATGGTTCATAGTTTTTAAGTCAAAGTGCAATTCGTCACGTCTCCGTGAAATTATTTTTCTTTAGAGACCTCATTTATAAATATTACAGATGTGCGAGAGCCGCAAAAGGTATGTATACTCCTGAAATAATACAGGAGTCGATAGGAATTTTTTAGCTTCATGAAATCTGTTTCTTAAAAATAAATTTTGAAATAGTCATGTACAATTTTCCGAAAATTTGAGTACTTTTCCCGTCGTTTTTCGAGAAGGTGCAGGCGAGAAAGTACGTGCTATTTTAGCACGTACTTTCTTGGCTTTCTCGTGTTTCGCATTTTACTCGTCCGTACATGGCGTCGCGCGAATGGTTGCGACTTTCGCTGCACGACCTGGCGGTAGCGCTTGGCACTAATGAAGTGTGCGTCCGAGGGCGCTTTTGTTTAATTGATAGTACTTTGGAAGGTGCCGCAACCACCGTTGGCTTTAACTCGTGCGAATGCCATGGACATGTGGTGGAACACAGTGGAATTGGCGAATTAGCTGGCCTCTCTGTGCTGAAGTGACACTAGGACGTGCTTTGTGTTATGTTTTACAGTCCATAGCTAGTCTATTCTAAAAAAATGTGTGTTCAAAATCACGAATACATGTGCAACTACCAAATACAAAGTCCTATCAAATGGAAATATTTAGTTTTATAAAAAACATTTTACAACAATGAGGGCTATGTGAAAATGTATTCAGTAAAATCGTTCACATTGTAGCATCATTGGACAGAAATCAATGTACTTTCATTGAAGTCATTCAATAAAACAATATTATCATCTTAGTTTATATTTATTTATTTATTTATTTTACGTCAAAAAAAACAGTTAAAAACTGCGTATGACGTGCTATGGGGAAAAGTGAATTGTGTGCACATTTTCAAAATTCTGTGATCCCTACACTAAGTCATATACTACTTAAAAATTTTGAATTTTTGAAAGGGAGAAAAAAAACTCCCATGTAATAAAATCTATTTTCAAGGATAAACAAGCAATAAATTTTGAATTTTGAAAGGGAGAAAAAAAACAAAAAAACTCCCATGTAAAAAAATCTATTTTGAAGGGTAAATAAGCAATAAATTTTGAATTTTGCAAGGGAGAAAAAAAAAAACTCCCATGTAATAAAATCTATTTTCAAAGATAAATAAGCAATAAATTTTGGCTCTTATTACTTCCTGCCTCGACAACATGGAAACGATGATTTGAATAATTGTATTTCCCACTGAATTCTAGAAGACGTGCACAGAAAATGAAGTTACATTTATGTCCAGAAGCAAAACAAGGGGCCATCTCAGCATTTGCTCAATGGATCAGGGAAACTGGACGAAAAACCTGATCGAGATGGGGGTCATTGACCCGGAAGCTGTAGTACAATAGTTGTTACAGGTTGTTTATACTTATTTATACAGTCCAAATGGTAAATGATGCATTATGTATCATTGTTAAAATTAATGTTACTTTTCTTGTGATGCTCAGTATAGTCTCTAATTGTATAGAAACAGTTATGCAGCAGAAACGATTTCACTTGGGATTTAAACTTTTCTATTGAATTTAATCGTTTAATGTCATCTGGCAAAGTGTTGTAAAATAATGTACATGTATTGTATGTGAATTTTTTGTAATGAGCTGTTGATACTGTCACCTGATGAATATGATTTCTACGTCGAGTGTTATAGTAATAGACTTCGGCATTTTCTGAAAAATATTCCCGCCCTTGAGCAAGTCATTTTTTACAAAAACCACTGATTCGTAAATAAAAAGACACGGTAATGGTAGAATTCCTAGATTAATGAAGAGAAGCTTACATGAATCACGTGGGTGGGATTTGGTTATTATTCGTACAATTCGTTTTTGTAATCTAAAAGTCTGGGAGCTATAAGATGTATTTCCCCAGAATATTATGCCATATCTCAGGCGGGAATGAACATTCGCGAAGTATACACAACGAGCAGTATGAAGGCTGACTGAATTTGCAAGAATTCTGAACGCGTAGCATAATGAACTTAATTTTGTGTTCAATTCATTTAAATGGACGTTCCATTTAAGGTTTGACTGAATTGAGAGACCTAAAAATTTTGTTGCCTTAACATCAGTCAATGGTACACTGTTCATTTTCAATGGAGCACAGAATTGTTTATTTGAAATGGAAAACTGCATTAAAACCGTTTTCTTTTCGTTTACTATTAATTTGTTATTTCGGAACCAATTTGAAACATCTGATATTGTACTATTTACGGTTTCTTTATTGCAAAGGATGTTCGTATCATCCGCAAAGAGAACCGTTCTTACGTTTCGAATCGTCGAGGGCATATCGTTTACGTAAAGTAGGAACAGAATAGGGCCTAAAATCGATCCTTGAGGAACTCCACATGCAATGGGCAAAGAGTCGGAAAGGTGCGTACGTAATGTTCCATCATTCCAGTAAGGTATTTCAACTCTCTGAGATCGTTGTTTAAGGTACGAACATAACCAATCTAGAGCAATACCACGAATTCCATACGAAGGTAATTTGGAAAGTAAAACGTCATGATCAATGACGTCAAAAGCATTCATATTCAAACATTCATTTATTTAGCAAAAACGCGACACCAAATGAGGAAACAAATGAGATATCTATAGATCTAAGAACGAAACGAATAAATTCCTATTAATGTAGAGAAGTAACAGAATGAATAATATAAGCATTTCACGGAGTAATTAGGAGCCTTCTAAAAAACACCAAACTTCATTGTCCTATCGAAACACTTCTAACATTTACATTTTCCTGGGGATGATCACGCAGCGATCACAAATATTTCTGAATAGTGTTTTGTCTGATTAAATGCACAAAGCAGAATAACCGACTTTGTGTACACCCTAAGCGAAAAAGCAGCACCGAGATGAGGAAGCTAACTAGTACGAGAAAGTCTGTGACATTTTAGCACCAAAAATTAGTTTCGTAAGAACTTTTGTAAAGTTTCAGACGAACTCTAACTCTATAATTTTAGACAAGTAGTAAAGGATTGTTGTCGTAAATGCTATAATTGTTTCACATTTTTTAATTATTTACATTTATTATTTTTTATTAAATTACAAGCCTCTTTCGGATAGATACTACGATCTTCTTGTTGGCCGCAATTCTTGTTTGGTGGTACCATAAGATATTGCGTGACATGAGGAGGCTTGTCGCGCCAATGCAAACTGGTCAGGAACTAATGTATTAAGTTGAACAGGAACGTTATATCAAAATTTTGCTCTGTAGCGTCTTTGAGACTGAGGTTCTTTTACGTGACGCAAATGTACGATGTGGATCAGATTGCTTTACATCCCTTCTGAAGTGATTTTCTGATGAGATTTAAGGATTTTCCGCTTTCAAAAATTATAGTAATTCGATCGGCTTTGAGTGCCCGAACATGGGTGTAAGGACACAACACCCGATGCCGCAGATTTATTTATTCATATTCCATTATTCAGATATGTATACAAGCTCTCCAGACTGACCCGCACTAAAAGTCTGCTGATGAACCAGATAATAAAATGTTTGTGCAAAATCTAATTAAGTACCGAGAAACCATTTTCTTTCGAGAATTAGTGCGCACGTTCTTTACCCAGCAATGAATTGTGCTCGGGCGCAACAATATATTACTGAAATTCGCGATGAGATTCTCGCTAATTGCTGCGGTTAGTTGCGGCGACGGTCCTCGGCCTTTTATCAGCGCTTTTCTAGGAACCACCACCTCAGCCGAGCTCCGATTTCGCGACCTACAAAGGCACGACTGCTTGTAACAGCGACTGCTCCGGCCCAATAGCAGTGATGCTGCCGGTAGCAAATGAAGAGACCAATATTTCTTCGCCGCACATCCGGCGGAAAGAAACTTCCGAACGCTTTAAAGTTTTCAGTAAGCAGTGAGGCATTACATGTAACTGGCAGCGGAAGTATGCCTCAATGTATTTACACTCGCGAGAATTCTTACATTCGCGAGAATCTTTACACACGCGAATTGTTTAACTCCTACTCTAGCGTGTCAAATTTTAAAATGTTGGTGTCGTCCTTGTTTTCAGTGATCAAAAGTCGTGATTTCATCTTGGTACGGGAAAGGTTGGACATTCTGTATATTTGCAAAGTAGGAGTATGAGTACTTAATAATGAGAGCCCAGAATCGATTGATTGTTTCCGGGAACGTTAACAGTTAATGTTATTAGTCTCGTAAGTGTAGTGTATTCTATATCGCGGAGGGGACTGATCTGGAGCTAACCTATACATCGGCTTGCAGGATTTTCCTCCATCAGCGGGGCACCACCCCAGTTGGGACAAGCTCTAAGCTTCCGACATGTGTAGTAGTGTAGTGCATTTAAATGTACCCTCTCCCTCAGAAAAAATGTCGTTCAAAATTCTATCTTCCACACCGCGCCGACAAACCTGGACACCCCTCGGCCTGGGGGAGGGCAGGGGGAGGGACGCGTTGACCAATCGCTAGCAGGTAGAACCACAGTTGTGTGTGATTGGTGCTACATCCCAAGGGGCAGAAAGAACGCTGTATCAGGGGGAGGGGGCTAGTTCGTTTACATACGACACGGAAATATCGTCATATTTCCCTGCCGAAGGAAATAGTTTGCCTGCGCGTACGCCACTACGAAAAAAATATTTCTAAGCGGGGCTTTCCGTCCAGAATGATTGTCTATAGACCAGTAAATATTTATCATTTTAGCAACAATTATTCTAACTTTTAGTAATCGATTTCTAACTCCTGACAAACTGCTATTTCGAGATATTCATTTCATGCACAATTTGCGGAGCCTTCCCGGCCTTTCTTACACATATTTCGAATTTGTTTATAAAATTATAAATTGTTGCAAAATTGTTAATTCGCTGTTTTTGGTTCTGGGACATCGGGAGACTCTCCCCCTTTAGATTTGCAAAATTTGGAAATTGTTTATAAATTTGCAATTGTTGCAAATTTTTTTATTGTCTAATCTGAATGGCGTTTAAATGTGATGCAAAATACCGGAATCCGTTCGGTGCTATTATATCTCGTTCTCGAGATATATGTAATTCTTTATAGGAAATTACATTTTAGTAGACCCCATTTGTTGGCGCTTAATTCATTCGCGCTAGCAGAATAGCGTGGGATGGGCATACTGAAAAAACAGTTCTTAAATGCCGCGCTTTTGCCTGCCACATACGCTTAAAATGCACTTGCTTGTAAACAAATTTTGTGGCCAATTTAATTATGCTCAATTCGAATTTTTACGACGAGTATGAGCATAACTTTTATTTGGTTTTTATATTCTCTTTTAAGTCCTACAATTTGCAAGTCGATATATTTATCATATAGGAAAGAAATTGATTATAAAAAAAATATTTTTCAAGGTGCATTACGCCCAAACAATGGTTTCTGTTTTTCTATCAAAGGGATGTTGAGCAACCGAATAACTGTATTATTAATAAGTCCCCTGTTAACACCGACATTCAGAAACTATTTGTTCCTCTTGTTTAACCATTACCATTGAAAAATAGGGAAACATATTGGTTAGCTGTTTGCTATAAACTGCACTGGATTGGATGAATGTAGTGTTAAGGTTTTCAAATACAGAAATATTCAATTTTGTGTTTTGAAAGATCACACATGACAATATTTACACAAGTATAGAAATTTCTAAATAAACGTATATAAACTTTAAGTTAATATTTTCAATTCAATTTATCATTCCTTTCTAAAACTGTTAATTTTATGATTTCATTGTATAATATTCAAATCAGAGCTTTATGTGCTAAATCTACGCATTGTTAATACATATTTTTAAACAACATTAATATATTTAATATACATTTAAAAGGTTTTTTAGATTGGCGAACGTTTCAATGAAATTTCCATGAATTCCTAAATGCTTGAAAATAAATACCTGTAAAATTAAATTATTGTAAAGTGTAAAAATATTACAAACTCACGTATTTGGTAAAACGAGTTGATACAACTAAAAGAAAGCAAAACAAATGTTATAACAATTCAAGTTTACAAGCGTTTGTTTACAGTTTAGTAAATATGAATGCTCTAGCATTTCCCAGTGAAAATACATAGAACGAACTTGGTGGTCAAGTGATATGACCTTCCCAACACAGACTACATTTCAGTATCGCCAGAGTTCGAAGGTGGTTTGTTGGCCGCCATTCTACGAATCTATCAAAACCTTGAATTTTGCACGACCATCTGTACAGGGAGAACGTAGCGGTTTATTAAACGGAAACGGGCCATTTGAGGTATCTAATGTGCACTCTTTGAAAACGTTTAACCATTATAAACTATCCCTAAGAAAAATATCAAATAAACAATGTTAAAGGGCACCAGCTTAATATTGCCTTATACTATTTAAATGTTTTCAACATCCCCAAAACCAACAGAAAACCCATGTTTTTACAGGTTATTATAAAACCAATTCAATAAATATAAGCATTTATTCACGTTATTATTTTTAAAAAACTCAAATATCTACGATGTTATTTGATTCATGTCTTCATCGAAGATCTGAGATTAAAAACTGATAAGCAGAGAAAATTAAAGTAATTTTGAGTGATTGATGAAGTTGAATGATCAAATGAAAAACAATGTTTCTTGATTCATATAATGCTATCGTGTTTAACAGACATGTAATTACATGTGATACCTATATTTAAACATCCAAACTAATGAAAATTTTCAAAATTAAAATCATCAATAAAACGTTGATTCATCAGCAAGGATTATATTTTTAAATACCTTTTTTGAGATTCATGTGCTCCTGTGTGAATAACGTAGTAAACGTGATTCGTATGATCCAGTTTCTCAGAATAATACAAAACCTGCTAGACACATACACTAAACATAATAGTTGTCAAATAGTTACTTACGACATGAGTATCATAAGATATCTTATTACAATACGAAATTGGAGAATTATCAAACAAGACTCTTTAGCCGAAATTGTTAACCAATTGAATATTGTAATATAATGTTACCATTTTATTATCATAGAAAGTATGACGCAATTTGTCAAAATTCATGTGAACTATTATTTTTCTTTAAATTTTACTCCTTATCCTGCGAAAGATGTGTGACAGTACATATGTTAACAGTTCTACTTCCATGGGTTTAATGAATTAGTTTTCAGTACGCAAATTATTCTTTTTGGTTTTAAAGAAGCATGGATATACAGAGTATCGGGGAAGGAAACGTCGAAAGTTTGAAAAAAGCTGTTTAAACAATTTTAATCATACTTTGTCTAATGAACTACATAGATATTTTGAATGGCTGAGCTGCAATAAACATGCAAATGTTGGTTTGAAAATATGATTTCTACGCAAAACTTTGCATTCTAAAATCATGTAAACAGACCTGAAACATGTAACATGTTTATTATTAACAATATAAATTAATATATTAGTTCAGAAAAAAATTAACCGAGAAATAAAAAAGCAGTCGAACTGTGAAAATTGGGTGCTTTTTTATTTCTAGGTTAATTTTTCTTTCTGATGAAATGTATTCATTTATTTTGTTAATCATAAACAATTTAGATATTAATGAAGTGTTTATATGCTTCTACAACGCAAATAGTAGTCTAGAAAACATATATCTAAACCAACTTTTGAATGTTTATTGCGGCTTAGCCATTTGGAATATCCGTGTAGTTTATTAGACAAAATAAGCTTCAAATTGTCTTAACAGCTATTTTTCGAAGATTCTACATTTCTTCCCCGAATATCCTGCATATAAAAGGCTTGGTTTCTGTTGGTACGCGACTGAACGGCGTTCCGATTCTTTGGAAATAATTATGAAATTATATTATATATAGATAGCTATTGCTATTATATTAATAATTAATTTGAGGCGCGTTTCGGGGCCTAAGATTTTAAAAATAAAGGATATATGTATCATAATAACACTGATGACGACACAGTTCTCAGTTACGTCAAGTTTTAATTTAGAGAATCAAAGTGAATGGTCTATGTTTACTCACCTAAATAAAGTTTATCTTACTATACATACTATTTAGAAAGTGTTTTATGTTCAAAACAAGTGTTGCCTCAACAGCATATATTTTCACGTATTATTCGTAATTGCTATGCAATATTCAATACGGACTATATGAACCTGCAAAAAAGAAACAAAAAAAAGACCTACTGCAGCAGAAAATAGTTTCTACTCGTCGGGATT
>BLKR01004282.1:0-113930 GCA_011170035.1 Teleogryllus occipitalis
AAGAACGAATATCAATTTAATAGGGCGAAAAGCACATATTTTAATGTCGTGATTCTTATTGTGGTATTTCCTGATTAGAATAATTACGATATCCAAACAACAAACTTGACTACTGACCTGAAAGATTTACACCGCTGTTCAGTATTCAAAGTGCAGGTGTGGGTCGAAGCAAAGTGGAACAGAGCAATATGCAAACCTCACAGGGTGCACAAGTAACTGAAGCCACTTTGTCACACTGAATATTACTTCCGCTTTCAAGCAGTCCAAGATGAAAAACCACTCTAGTTACATTTTCAGACGATATTAGTATTTCAATGTCATAATTTGCATTTTGCCAAGCATTGTAATACAGGCTTATCCTTCGGTGAAGGAAGCTGATCGGTGCAATGCACAGAGTGAAGTCAGGTGATGAAATAACAATAGTATATTTTTACTTGTGAATTTTCACATTGTAGTACAAAATCAACAATCCTCATCACGTAGAACTTATATTGCCTAAAGAAGTACACATCAAGAAGTGGGCACCTTCGGTGACAATATCTTCAGCTTAATATTCTTGATCGGAAATCTTTCGCCTAATAGAGTACGATCTTTATGATCTGACAACCGATTGATAGATTGATTGATTGATTGTTAGTGATTCCGGGCGCATCAACTACCGAGGTCATTACTCCCATTAGTGCAGTGCATGTTTTTTCTTCGGGAGGTGGCGGTGATCGTCTCCCACGGGATGACGAGATCTAGCGCCGACCTATCGTCGACAAGCGGGGTTTACCCTAACTGCGTATCTCCCACCAGCGGTGCACCGCCCCAGTCAGGACAAGTTCTAGCTTCCCGACCGTTCTCCCGGAATGCATGTTAGTGTAAGTGTGTATGTAAAGGGTGAGGATAGGGCAAGGAAGAGGAAGGAAAGATCGCGCGCGGTCCGTGGCCCGTTTGTTAGGGTACTGCTCCAGCATTTGCCTGGTGTTGATCGGAGAAACCACGGAAAACTACCGATCAGAGCGCACGTTTTCTTGAGCCCACATTCCGTTCGATGCGAGAGTAGGGGGTTTCGACGGACCGGATTCTAATATCAAATCTATAGCTCGTTTTTCGATGCATCATAGTTTCTATTGTACGGGAGCTAACAGTTCTGGTTATCAGATTTTGTAAATAATGTTCGTTTCTATCACTTCGTAAAGATGGTAGTAACTAATGTTAGTAAGGAAGGGGGGTAGATATTCCAAGAAAATGTACGTGTATATCATCCAAGGTTCACTTTAACAATAAAAGAATAAACTAATAATAAAGTCAACAAAATACAGTGTACGCCTTTCATGCAACGTAAACTCACAATAGGAATGTAACGATTCGTTAAAAGTCGTCGATGGCAGGGTGTACCGGTCGGTCAAAACTTCAGGAATATTTTGATAATCGTTAAGCGAAACGACCTTGGAAACGTAAATATGGCAATTAACGAGCGTTTCGTGAGCATGTGAAATATCAATTAAGATTTTTCTCGTTTATTATTGTCACATGTTACTAAGACGCTTACAATTAACAAATGAAGAAACTGCTTAAACGATCTTTGTCTTCATATTCATTTAATTCTTTAGTTATCACAGACATAGCCTGTACCTATGAAATCATTGAATCATTAAATCATTGAATTCGTTCCTAATTTAATATTAAGCAAGACTAATTGGAAAGTAAAAAAAAGATTCAACATTTTAATATTTTAAAAACAAATGAATCAGATAATTAATAGAATATATATATATATATATATATATATATATATATATATATATATATATATATATATATAAATAATAGTACAACAATCCCAACACATGAAATAATTCTAGTGGTAAAATGCATTTTTTCTAGTATAGAATTTTTTTCCAATCAAGTTACTTATCAACAGTTGACAGGTACTCCAATAAGGTCACCAAGTTCAATATTTTCTGAACTTGTCATGCGTAGGATAGAAGAAACGATCATACAGTCAGTGAATTTGCTATATTATAATTTGTATGCAAGTTAAATATTAATCTTTTGTGCATAAAAATGAGATTTTGAATGTTTTAATACATGTAATTCGAACGATGATTCTATTCAATTCACCAAAGAGAGAGAAAGTAATCAATCCATAAACTGCCTTGACAT
The DNA here is from genome assembly GCA_011170035.1 of Teleogryllus occipitalis. NCBI lineage: Eukaryota > Metazoa > Arthropoda > Insecta > Orthoptera > Gryllidae > Teleogryllus > Teleogryllus occipitalis. The sequence goes on from BLKR01004282.1 coordinate 2,152, forward strand.
TAACATATAACTCGAAAATGGAAATATTGTATCAAAGTACAAGAAAAGTAGTGCTGCTAACATCATTTTAAATTATTTCTCTGAACATCCCTTACAACAACAAATAGATATTGTGTATGGCTTAATAGACAGGGTCATAAAACTAGCCTATACTGTTCACCATGAACTTAATATAACAATAATTCATAACATATTAATTGAAAAATATTATCCGACTACATTCATTAGCAAATGTATAAAAATATAAGAGCAATTTTAACGAAATAGGAATAACAGCTTACCTGATCAACCACATGTTAGGTCATCAGAATTGGCTCGGTGGAAAGAAGGTCATGTCCAATGAAGACATCATGGAAGCAACAAACCAGTATTCTGCAGAAAAATCATATATTTTGGAAGGTTTAAAAAAATGAGAAAAACGTTGGGAATGTGTATCGAGTTAAAAGGAGACTATGTTGAGAAATAAAGTTATATTTAAAAAAAAAACTTTTCTTCTTTAAAAAGTCACTGACTTTTTAATCCACCCTAATAAAATATTAATACTCGACATACTAACTAATGGACAAAACCTCATAAAGAATGTCAGACGTAATACCAAAATCAGAGGTGGAGAATATAGTTAACGATATTCATTGCCAAGACTTTGAAACGTCCTAATCGGCTAAACTAAGCGAAAAATCAAATTAAGAAAGAGAGAACATAAGAACAACATAAGGGAAACTAGGGAAAGTATAAATACTAACTCAAAACACGGAATAAATTTGCCATATAATTTTGATTTTGACATCCCTTCTATTTTAGACAGAAAACTATCACGCCCGATTAATTTCTGAAACACTTTTCATCAGAATGAATAATACAATTTATTCTAACGTAGAATGTAACGTTTTCACATCGGCCTATGACCATATATTAATAAAGGTGAAAGACCAAAGGTTTTGAGGTGACTTTATCTCTTTCTTTACTAATTCTCTAATTTATTCAACGATATTTCAAACGCTAAGCCATTATTGTCCCATATTTCTTCCGTTTTGTTTCATAAAACATTTTAATCCCTGCACGCCCTCAGGAGTTCTACATCCCCTAACCTCCACCTTTCCCTCCTTCCCTCCCCCTTGCCTGCGCTCGTTCCTTTTCAGTTCTGCTACCACATTTTGATTCTGTCCACCACTGGCTGTAGGCCTCAAACATCGAGGCCATCCAAGCTAAGAGGTTCGTTATAACAATGCATTTCACGTAACACGTCCATCTATTAACTAAGGTACAATTATTTAAAAATGACGTGGTGAATCTCTCTCCGCATTTTGCTTTGTATGTATGTGTTGTTTTAAATATGTTCAATAATCAATTTTAATTTGGATAAATTTGACTATTTACAGAGATGTATCTGAAGATGCGAAAAACTGTTTCGCGAAATGTCGAATATGCATAACACACGCATTTAAAAAATCCAAATATATTTTTTAATTGATGTGTCTCCATTTTAATCTATACCAATGATTGTCTGAAATTAAAAGGTACAAAACATAACAACTTATAAACAATAAATAAAGATTAATAATTGATATAATTAATTGATGGATTATTTGATATAATAAAGAAACTTGAAGCACATCTACTCATAAATGCAATAATGTATACAAATTGTAGGAATTGTGCATATTAATGGCGTGAGAAATATGTTAAAAAATACATTACAACATTTACATTTTTTCACATTTTTAAAAACTATTTCGGTCCCTTAATGTAAGGCATGAAACATTACTTTAAGAATATTATAGAAGAGTAAAATATCGTTCTATTTTAGTTCAAAAATTTGGAGTCTTTTTCGGGAAAATGGCTTTAAGTGTTTGTGAACTTTTGAAGCTCATTTTCACCTAAAACTTTTTACTTTTCGAGAATATTTATTTAATGTTATATTACTCACCAATACATTAATGTATTCAAATTGGAGCGTGAGAGATGTAAAAAACAAAAAAGAAATGTGTAATTTTTGAAAACTCAAAAGAATACACCACAGTGACATTGAAGTAGTTCAGTTAAGTCCGTTTAGCACTATCCGTTCAACAAATTTAAAGAAAAAATTTGAGCCGTTTTAGAAGAAATAGCTGTTGAGCGTTACTGAAAAAGCGAAAATTCGAGTTAATTTTCTCAGAAAACTTTCGAGAAACTTTATAAGACATCAATTTTTGGAAAATCAAAATAATACAGAAAATGGCGTTTATGTCATCTGATCAGAAACATTTATCTTTATCAAAATTTTAAAGAAAAAAAATTGAGCTGATTTTTAAAATATTTTTTTAAATATTGCACAAATTTCACTTTATATTGCAGGAAAAGTACTAACATTTCAAAAACATGTACCAGGCTTTAATGAAATACTAACTTTGGAGAACAAGTTTCATTTGAAGGAGAAATATCTTTCAATAATTATGTAGTTGCAGGAAGACGCCGCAAAATTTGGAACTTTTTTACAATTTTTGAAATTTCATAGTTAACAGTGAAAATCAGTGACTTAAGCCGCTTTTATAAGAGTATGCTGCTCTATTCATACAAAAAATTAAGAAAATAATTTTGAGCCACGTTTAAAAATGTCGCAGGTGTTTCATGTAAAGTACCCCAAAAAATTTAATAATAATATTTTTCAAAATCCCAGAGAGCTTTGAGTCTAGCCAGATTGATCGGAAGATCTCCATTTCAGAAGAAAATTATCAATAATTTAGGCGCTTTAGTTTTTTAGTCGTGTGGAAGAGGGTCGTTTTGATAGAAAAAAAAATCTTTCGCGGTATCAGATGACCCCCAAACGTGTATTTCCGTTGAAATCTGGAAATCTATTTTCCACAGCATTACATAGTTTTCTCTATACTTCTTGACAGACTACTTGATAGATTGACTACTTGTCTTGATTTAATGGTGTTGATATCTAAAGGTAAATAAATCTGCCTTTATTTAATGTAAGTTAAAATTATCCATTAGTAACCATATTATGCCGACCTGGATGGCCGAGGTGGCTAAGAGCGAGTACCGACTCAGCGCTTCGGTCCGAAGGGTCGCGGGTTCGAGTCCCACCTTGGGCATGGCTGTTTGTCCCTTGACTTTGTGTGTGTTGTCGCGGCGGGTCTCGCGTTCTGCTGACCCCAGATCAGAGGATCCCGCAAGTGTGTTGGTCTAGTGTATGGTCAAATATGCGTCCCACCGGGACCTAAAGGGTAACCGGTTGTAGGCTGAATAAAAGCCCTAGGAAAAAAAACATTGTCCGTTGATTATTATGAAACGTTTTGATCAATTTATCATACAAATACCTAAACTGATAAAAGAAATGATAAAAAATGATTATTAAAAAAACAAATACATTTTACCAACGTTTCGATACGTTTGGTCGAGTGTCTGCTTCAGAAAAAGTATTATCCAAAAGAAGTTGAAAAGTCACAAGATTCTTCCCGCAGGTATTGATTTATGTGTAAAACCAAGTTTACTGGAAATTGTATGTAAGATCAACAACCCATTCACAAACAGTAATTAAGATTTTAATGGTGATATTAATCCGGTAAAAGAAATTTAGTCTGTCATTGCAACCCGAAAGAATCGGCGTCAATTCCGAGTTCTCAGCAATTAAGTGGTAATTGGTTCATAAAAAGAGATAATTTTAAGAGTGTAAAAACTTGCAAATTTCAGGTGCAATGTGATATGAATACCTCAACACGTAAATTACCTAAATTGAGCCTACTTGTACTCTATCGTCAGCTTAAAGCTACATGTTGGTGTGTCAAAAGCTGAAAATATTCATGAAGAAACGAAAGACTAGAGGGGAATGTCTAATTACAGTGCAACGTTAATGTGTGGCAAAAACCGAGGTCAACGATTTTTTCAGCGTGTATGAACTTTGTTTTATGTTCATATGAACATACGTTTAGAGGCAAAGAAAGTTATAATATACTTTTCGTAATTATACAACACTTGCTGGATCTCATTGTTGAAGGATCCTACTGCGGAAGCTCCAATGTCAGAATTTACAACCGGTTTATTATTCAAGATAAATTGTCTTGTATTCCAGTAGCTTGATGTCCTTCTCGGCTGCAAAATCAGGGTTACGTGTAAACACAGAAGGATAAACTGTTGTCAAGAATTGTTATGTCTGTTGTATGAATTGTATGTCAAGAACTGTTAATTGTTAATCTGTTACGTAAAACATACTTAAAATTGTATTGAGTGAACATGCATTATGGAAAAAATTTCCACGAAATTTTTTCAAAGGAATAATTAATCTAGAATGAAAATAGGGACAATAAGAAAACATTCAACAATTATCTATATTAAAAATAACCGCACCAATAACAGAATGCACAACAAACATTATTGCACCTTCTAAAAAATTTAGTTCGTCTGCGATTGTATTTCGGAATATCCCAACACCATCCTGTGTATTGCGAGGGAAATAATTTCATGATTTGGTCCAAGGTGGGGTGTCTTACAAATTGATCCATTAAGAGACAGAAATCTCGACGGCAACAATGCCAAACTTGTCCAAGAATAATCTGTATCACGGCATTCTGGCAAGAGGGAAACGAAGACTCTCTATACTAGGATTTTTCTGACGTGGCGGCTGAAGGTAGTATCTCCAAGATGGAATTCGGCACGACTTTTTGAGTTATTCTCTTCCTGCCACAAGATATCGCGTGATCGCGATGCAGTGCTGCAGATCAAACGACTATAGCGGCAGGACTGAAAATGACTAAAAGTGTCATGCCGAATTCCATCTTCGAGATACTACCCTCAGCCGCCACGTTAGAAAAAAAGAAGTATAGCGTCTCTGCTTGCTCTTACGCTCAACGGTTACGTTGGATTATCACATTATTTTCCACAAAGTAAAGTTAAAAATATTTTCAATATTGTGATGGTCCAGACGGACTCGTAAAATACAATAATTCCATATTATTTAATAGGGCGACATAATTAAAAAACAAGTGACGGGCTCGAAGCGTAGTGATATTTGTTTATCAGTATTATTTGTTTAAGTATTATGTGCTTACACGCTAAAAACGTAGCAAGACCGAGAAAGAAGAACGTAGAAGATACATTTCACTCAAATTCTAAGATCTATTGCTCACAAAACTTGTTTTTGAATTCAATAAAAAATAAGTTTTGATTCCTTCTCCGCCCCAAGCCGTTACGTATATTTAACTGCTCTAATGCATAAATAAATAAGTACATAAACAAGTAAATAAGTAAATAGCTGCAAATATGAAAGTAAATAAATAAAACCATGCTGCTTTTTGCCAAGAAATTTGATCTGCCTTAACAAATTTGCAGAATATCTTAAATTTGAATAAATAAATATTCTACCGATGACTTTTACACAATCCTTAAGTACAATCCTTAATTTTTTGTCATTGCGTATTCTTTTTTTGGCCCTCGTAAGACCTATCCAGCACACTTCCTGATGTTCTTTCCGTGCTTGGGCACGTCAGTTACCTCATTATGTTTTTTCGTTCTCCCCGCCAGTTTCGCCAAAAAATGCTGCTTCCGTGATCCTACTCCATATCGTCAAAAGTATTTAATTTTACTGTTCCTATATGCACGGTTTCTACAACATGAATGAAAAATTATGCGACAGACTTTAGCGAAGTTTTCATGATCTAGTTTTGTCCGAAACACAACTTTTTTCGTTTATTATGAGAACCTTTCCTAACTTTCAGTAAGAGTTGTGCCTTTAAACGCCTATCAAAAGTTTACAAAACAGTTTTGAAATCCAAGGTGAAATTATTTCATTATTTTTGTAAGAAATAATTGTATCATTCCCATTTAACGTGAAATCTCTAAAAAAAATGTTTAATGAATTTAGAAACTTCAAATCACTTATTTCGTTGAAAACGTAAGTTGAATCATCATCTCACGGAACAACGGGTCAATGCCACCACCTCTGGTGCTTCCCCGTGAGGATAACCGAACAGCTATCAAGCTCCGCTACGCCAGTGACGTTTCTTCTGCCGCCGCCAGCGGCCGAGACCCGTTGGCCCCCGCTGAAACAATGGCCTGAGTCGAGCACCCGCAGCTCAGCGGCCGCGATGTCGGCTCGTAAAAATGGAATAATGTTCTCGCAACGCGAAAACATTGCTACTCGCTTACCTTGGGAGGAGTTAGCATGTTCTGCGTGCGTGCCCCATGCGAGTGCACTCCAGAAACAACCGCGTGGGACAGTGGTTCATCTCCCAACCACGCGTTGGAGTCTCTAGTCGTGCATGCAATTCTCCGCAGCTAACGACCGGGAGGCCAAAATAATATTATTTAAAAAAAATTATGCATGACATGAATTAAAGAATGAATTTAACAAAAAAACAAGATATATTTTATTGGAAGAAAAATTCTTTGTCTTTAAAGATAATGTTCATACAATTTTTTTCAGGGGGTAAAACAATTTTTAAAATTCCACAGTTGAATCGTTTATTTCAGAAACCCGTCAAACGCTAAAATTTAAAATGCACTTTAGCGGTGGAATATTGTTCCATGAGGATGGACATCGCTTATTCCATATTTATCTGAAAAATATTCATTTATTAACTGCTTTAATATTAAAACAATATTTTGAAATCGGAAAAACTGGGACACTTTTTCTCAATTTTCTCGACATGAAAAATTTGGCGTTTGACGGGTTTCTGAAATAAACGATTCAATTGTGGAAAATTCAGACACTCGGGCTTCAGTTACTCGGGCTGGTCGGGTAAATCGAGCATATGGCATTTTGTAAGTGCATTTTACTTTATTCTTACAAAAAAACTTTTAAAAAAATTGGAATTATTTTTCAGAAAACTTTGAAAATGTTCCAAGAGCTTCATGAAGTATCCACAAAATTGTAATAATTGTTTTCAAAATCGCACAGCTTTGTGTCGAGTCAGTTGAAATAAGGATTATTCATTTTGAAAAATATCCTATGGATAGTTTAGATGCGTGTTATACACACAACGGACCTACCAACCCAAGAACAGAGTACAGTGAGACAGAGACAGAAACAGAGAGACAGAGACAGAAACAGAGAGACAGAGACAGAGACAGAAACAGAGAGACAGAGACAGAAACAGAGAGACAGAGAAACAAACAGAGAGACAGAGAAACAAACAGAGAGACAGAGACACAAACAGAGAGACAGAGGTAGTCAGAGAGACAGAGGTAGACAGGCAGAGGGACACAGACTGAGATAGAGACAAACAGAAACACAGAGACAAAGACAGTCTCACAAGGAGATTAATGCCAACTGATGTGATGTCAGATGAGCGTACGGTGGGACACGAACGGCTGCAACCAGTCTTTCTGTTGTAGCAGGAAACAAGATCTTGGAGGAAGGCAAGGTAAGAATTGGTTGGGTGAAACCCGTACGCGAGGAAGTGCGAGTGACCCGTCGCTACAAGTGCGGTGACTTTGGCCGTCAGGTGATGCACGAATGTGCCAAAACAGAGATAGATCGCAGAACTGTTGGAGATGTGGTGAAGAAGGCCACTTCTGGAAGGCTTGCACGAAAAGCCCGAGTTGCTTTCATTGCACCAAAAGAGGCATCACGAATGCTAATCACGAGGCTAGCAGCTGTGTCAAGTCTACCAGCAGGTGTTTGAGAAAAAGCGAACAATATGAAGAAATTGCAGCTGAACTTAAACCATTGTAAGGCCGCGGAAGTGTTGCTGGCGCAGCTTGTAGGGGAACTTGATGTGAATGTAGCCATATTGTGCGAGCAGTACCATTAACGCGATATACTTTGAAGGACGGCCGATACCAGCGGAATGGCAACAACATGGACCTGCGGAGAACGTTGGTTTCAACAGAAAATCACAAGACACGAAGAAGGATACGTGTGGGCGAAAATAAAGGTCGTATTTAAGTGTAGCTGATACGCATCGCGAAATGAGCCTATTGAAGAACTTGAAGACTTTCTTGGTCGATTGATAGGGGACACCATGAAACGCAACCCATTCATAATCGCAAATGATTTTAATGCCTGGGAAACTGAGTGTGACAACGCGTCGAGGACGAGCTGGGCCGGAAGCCTTCTTTTTCCGGTTTGTGGCCTCGGCGAACACTGGAAGTACTAACACATTTTGTAGGGAAAATGTGGGATCTATTGTAAACCAAATGTTTGTGAGTGATTTCTTAGTAAGGTCAGGTATCAAAGGGAAGGTAAACGAGTGCTATACTCACAGTGACCATCAAGCAATTCTCTATGAGGTGCAGTAAATTGGTTTAGTGGGAAGATACGTCAATCGGAGAGAGGATGAAAAGCGTCAAAAATCGATACAGACGCATTCATTATCATAATAGCGGAAGCTGTTGATCTAAAAGGCACACCCAACAACAAATATCTCCAACTGGTAGACCATATCGCTACAGCATGTGATGCCGCGATGCCTTGAAGAGCGGGAAAGCCCCCTGCCGCCGTCCAATGTACTGGTAGAACAAGTAAATTGCACAGCTAAGGCAGAAGTGCCTTCAGGCGAGGAGGTTGCACCAACGTGCACGAAGAAGATAATCCGAGGTTTTCCGGCGTCAAGAATACGGAGATGACCGGTGCAACCTAAAAAGAGCAATGAAGGACAGCAAACGCCGAAGCTGAGCCGAGAGGTGCAATAAAGTGAATAATGACCCATGGGGAAGACCGCACAGAACTATTAAGGAGCAAAATGAATCTCCTGCATATGACTGCAGACATGCAGGGAAAGGTCCAAAAGAGAAAGTATCCTCCTAGCAGCCTTTATGCATGATCGTTACGGCTGGGAAAGAAAAGGAGCGATTTAAATGCAGTCGTGTGGAAGAAGCGATGGAGACTGTAGGAGAACTTGCAGAAAACCAAAAAGGATTTATAAAAGCGAGATCTAAAATAGAGGCCGCTCAACATGTAGTTGACGTAGCTCGGACGGCAATGCAAGGCAAAATATGGAGAAGGGGAAGAAAAACGTTCTGCGATATGGTCACCGTAGATATCGAGAATGCCTTCAACCCGGCGAGATGGAACTTAGAGCTCTGCAGCATATGAGAGTCCCACAGTATCTGGTTAGGATTATTGTTAGCTACTTTACAGGAAGAAAGCTAGTGTACCGCAGGGAGGACAATCAACGATCCCATAGTTACTGGAGGCATTCCACAGTTCTCCATCTTGGGCCCCCACACTGTGGAATATAATGTACGACGTCGGTCTCAGAACAGAAATGCCGGAATTCGCCCAGATCATCGGTTCCGTGGACGACGTGAGACTCAAATAGTGGGCAAACATGAAGTGGTTGAAATCGCCAATAAAGCCATATCCTTAGTCCACCTATAGTTAAACTCTGTTGGCTTGCGATTAGCGGACCACAAAACTGAGTCAATTCTCGTCATGAGCAGAAGGTGAGAGAATCCATCACCAATTCAGTGGGAGACAAAAACGTCTACTCGAGCCCGTATCTCAAGTACTTAGGAATTGTGATTGACCGGAGGCTACGGTTTAGGGACGTCAGCGATAAGGCGGAAAAAGTGACGATGGACTTGTCGAGAATACTGCCGAATTGAGAACCGAGACAGCAGCGGAGGTGACTGCTGTCAAATGTCACCAATTGCATCCTGCTATTTGCTGCTCCAGTATGGGGCAGCAGCAATAAATACGGCGTCGAACAGGCAGAAGAGTGTCTCTGTGTACAGAAGTGCACTGAAGGTGGCTCGCGGTTACCGCACGGTCTCGTATGATGTTGTATAGGGACGGGTATGCCACCAATCGAGCTTCTAGTGGCAGAACGACACAGGTACTACCAGCGCCGCAGAACAAGAGAAAGGAATACACGACAGGTCGCGCAGAAGAAAGATGCGAGTCCATGATTCAGTGTCAGAGACTACCCGACAGCAAAACGGGAGATGGCATGCTTAATGGGAGATGGACGCATCGTCCAAATATAAAAGTATGGGAAGGGCGAAGCTGTGGCGAGATGGACTTCCATTTACCGCAGCTGTTGACTGAACACAGGTATTTCCGCGGGCATCTTCCACTTTCACCGGATTGAAGACCCTGCGTGCCCTCACTGCTCGCCAGTAGCGGAAGATGCAGAATCCGTTTTCTTTGTCTGCCTCCTGATCGAAGAAGAGAGGACACATCTCTGCCAGTAAGTCTGACGGCAACTGCAGCCCGAAGACAGTAACGGGAATTCTGGCTTCTAGAGCTAGCAAGCAAATTCACGGCCCAAATAGTGAAGAACCTAAGGCTCCAGCTTCCAGAGAGCAGGAGAAAAGGGTGTTCTGAGGCGAGAATGATGTAAAGAGGTTGGGGCGAATGTACTGTTCATCACCGCAAAGTAATGTCTAATGGCGATTCTGTGAGGTAGAGAATCCTAAGAAGATTGTTTTGGTTACTAACAATTTCTCACTACCATGCAATACGGCCCACATGATCTTTCGGAGATTTCCAACCACCCTTCTGAAAAATTAAAAAAAAAAGACCGAGAGAGAGACTGACAGAGATAGGTGAACGGAAATTTTAAAATCACTTTTTCGATATCAGGGGACAGCAAAACTAATTTTTTGGGTGTAGACTGGTACTGTACACTCTTGTTCCTTCTCCTTGTCTGCTTCCATCTATTGCTGCCCAAAGAATGTTTTTTGAAATTTTCGCAACTTTTCGGTTTCCAAATAGTAGAACCTAAATTATATTATAATTATATTAAAGATGTCTATAACGTCATCGTAAATAGCAATTTTGATTGAAAAAATTGTTGCCTTTTTTAAGAAAATGGCGATTAAGCATTACTGTAAATGCGAAATTTCTCTCTTTTTGACAGGAATCTATTGATTTTTTGAAAAATTTCATTCAAAGTCATTTGAAGTATTTCCACGTTGAGCGTTTCTGAAAATGCAGAATTTAGAGCTCATTTTTGTACAAAGTTTTCGAGAAACTTTGTTTAATATTCTTTAAAAACTCAAAAAACTTTAAAAGCGTACTCATAAATCTAATAAAGTGAAGAAATCGCTTCTAGTGTAAATATTACCAACGTGAGAGACAAGTCAAAAAAATTAAGTGTTTGTAACTTCTGAAATAACAAAGAATAGAGCCATAAGGTGTTTATGTCATCATATAGGGTGCATTTCGTACTATCCCTACAAAAATTTTAAAGAAAAAATTTGGAGCCGTTTATGAGAAAATCTCGTTTTTTTATTTTTTAAAATTGCAAATATTGTATCCACCATTGCTCAAAAAATACTAAAATTTTCGAAAAAATCTACATGCCCTGAATGAAAGAGATATTTAAGGACAACAAATTTCATTTGAAGAAAAAATATGCGTCTTCAATTTTATAGTTGTAGGAGGACGCCGGAAAAATTCAAACTTTTGCAATTTTCGAAACTTTTGACTTACCCGTGGAAATCGGACCTATGCCACTTTTATAAGTGCAATTTATTTCTGTTCTTGCGAGATATTTAAAAAAATTGGAGCCGTTTTTGAGAAAATTTTGAAACTATCCGGGGGGCTTCATGTAAAGTACCCCCAAATTTTAAAGAATTATTTTTAAAATTCAAAGCTTCAACTAGAGTCAGAGCGACAGGGGTTTCTTCAATTTGGGAAAGATTGTACGTGTGATTTAGGAGCTAGGTTTGTTCACATACGACAGACAGACAGACAAACTGACGGACGAACAGACGTTCAAAGAAAAACACTTTTTCGGTATCAGGGGATCCCAAAACATGTATTTCCGTTGAAATCTCGGAATCGAGATTTCGCAGCATTACAAAACTTTTTCTGTACTACGTATATTACTCCCGTTTATACGTATGTACACGAGAAAGTAAAAAAATCCCCTAACACGAGGAGTATTTAGAATCTCTGTTGTAAGGGTCCCTGATGCCGAAAAATCAATTGTCAGCAAAACGTCCGTCCGTCCGTCCGTCCGTCCGTCCGTCCGTCTATCCGTCGTATGTGAACAAACCTGGTTCGCTGGTTCGAGCCCCGCTCAGGATAATTATTTGTCAAAATTCTCTGTTGCCGCAGAAAATTACGTAGTATTGCGTATCATTTAGGGAATAATGGGAGAAAGTATGGGCTTTGGTAGCATCACTAGTTTCTATTGTTAGAAAACACATTTAAAGGTTATCAATATGTGTGTTACTTTCTTGTTGATGTGAAAGTGTAATATTAATGGATAAGGAAAATTATAATCAAGGTTTTATTTGCTTTGTTTCAAGAAAATAATATATTTCAAGTAAAAGGATTCAAAAGGATTCACAGTTGTAAATACCATATTCATGCAAAGAGATCATGATCCTCAGGATCATTTAAGAGGGAAATATCGAAATGTTTTGAACAGTAATCATTAATGGAGCTTAATTGATAATCTGTTGAGGAAGGAAATTTATAGTGTGCGTAATTACAATAGCAATCATTAGCCGATCTTATCCGAGCTGAAGGAGACATGCATATGAATCAGTCACTATGTAACTAATATACTATTTGTCACTAGTGACCATTTATTAGCATATGAATTGTTACGTTCTCCTATTTCAATAATTGTACTTCAAATATTAGTACATATCTCTCAGTAATATTAGCAAATATTTATTCACTAATGTTGCTGCTTTGTATACTACGACATCAGTAACGTTCCTTTTTTTTTGTGAGCGTAGTGCTTTAGTTACACGATTTTCACCCTTTTCTTGAGTTCTGATTCTTGAAGACTGGGTGCAATTAATATGGGAATAATTAACGAATTTACGTAGTATTAACGATCGTACTAAGTTTACTATACACAACAAATAATTATTTTAATTAAAATTATTTGAATATTGTTTCAAAATCGATGGGTGATAAGAACTTATTACTCGTGCATCATTATGCAAACGTTCTCGATGTTTTTATCACAATATAATTTCTTGTAAGAGCGAATGACTTCGCAGAGACCATCCAAAGAACTGTGAAGACTATGACGTTAAACAAGCGGGAAATCCCAGCTGCCACTTCGAAGACATTTGCCGCCTGACCCCGCTGCCTATTACCATGCTTGCCATCGCTAATCCCTCCTCCAACGCACTCAACGTTACCTCATTACTTAAAAAATGTAACCGCTACACCAATCACCTTCGTCCTCATCCTCAACATGTATCTTTCCCATCTGTCCCTCAATGCTGTGTTATTTTCAAGGGCCCGCGTTAAAACTGTTTTTAAGTATTTACCAATTATGTGGGAGTATGAAAAAGGAAGGTCGTGGGAAATGTAGACAGAATTGTTTTGGATGTTGTCGGGATAGTATCAACATCAAATAACATGCGGAGCAAAAAGCTCTTTCTCAAGATGAAAAAACACACAAATTGAGAAATAACAAGCAGGAACAGATACATTGAAACCTCACACATCCCAGAAAATAAATATTTTAGAATAATAAAGTAAATCTACGTCATTTATGAAAATAGCTAACGAAATATTCTCCAGGTATTTGCAGTACGTTACGTCCAATTTATAAGATCTGTAATACTACTTTTGAGTCAGCGCAGAAACTGAAACAAAACTAAGCAGCCTCTGGCCGTGCGTCTATTTAGAGGTCTGCGGTCTCTGCAATTTTATCGACCCGCGATTCCTCTTTTTCTCGGGAGCATGCACTCGGCCGTTCGTGGCAGCCCGTTGCGGGCTCCTGGTCGCCGGTGGTCGATCGAGATGCCGAAGCACCGTCGGTTTTCGATAACCAGTTGACTCCAATTCGGCGAACTGCGCCTTGCAAGACAAGACCGCCACGTCGGAGTAAATATCGGATGCTATGTTCCAGGAAAAATATGGAGTATTGATTGGTTTTTAAAATTACAGACTTAAATAATTTCTATTTTGCAAAATTTAATTTATAAACGAAATATTATATACTTTTTTTATTTAAAATTATTCACAACTCCAAAATTCGACTAACCGGTAAAAGATCTAAGCTCCCGACCGGTCTCCCGGAATATGTGGTTGTGAAGTGTGTGTTAGTGTAGGTGTGTGTAAGGGGAGAGGATAGTACAAGGAAGAGGAAGGTAAGATCGCGCGCGGTCCCTGGCCCGTTTGTTAGGGTACTGCTCCAGCATTCGGCTGGTGTTGATCAGAGAAACCACGGTAAATCCGATCAGATCAGCCGGCCGCTAGAATTCTCCTCCAGACAGCGACTGAATTCGATCTAGCTAAAAAGCCAGTGTCGAAAATCCTGCCGCCGTCAGGACTCGAATCTAGGATCTCGCGATCAGGAGCGCTGCAGTGACATCAGTTATTGCACTGAGCTACCGCTCCCGGTCGGCATCACTGTTGTGTAGATAGCCGAGAGCCGAAAGGAAGCGGTCGAAATGTCCGTTCAACAGCTACTTCCTCCTCCCAGAGCAAGATGTTCCCATTCCGACGAACGTAGGCGCGGAGCTTCACTAGACTCGAGCAGTTGTTTTCGCTCGAATGTAGAGCTCTAGTGTCTGTGATTTTGTTAGAACCCACGAACTCGGAAAAAATTAAAAAAATCAATTAATCTTTCAATTTTGATTGAAAAATGCTATTTTCTGATTATGTTTTTCAGCATTTTCTCATATTGTGCGGACTGATGACATACTCTTACTCAATGCGTCACTTTACCATTACCACACTGCCGATGTATGACAGCAAGGCTCTGAAAACGAGTCCATTCACCATTAAATATTTGCTATTAACGTGTTGGTTTATGGAACAACAATTTTAGTTTTGCGGAAATTACACATATAGTATATATACGTAGAATGTTATTTCGTACTGTAACGAAAAACGACGATTTTCTGCAAAAAAAAAACTCCATTATATATCATCGATGAACGCAGTCGATTAATAATTTTAACGTACAAATGATGAGGTACAATATTTTGGGTTTTTGTTTTGTTTATACTGATATTAAGAAGAAAACCATAAGTTTTCCATTTCGAAATATTTCCAGAAAAGTTTTGGTGACCAACGAAAAATTCGGTCATTTTTTGCTTTTTCCTTTTTGCTTTTTTGCTTTTTAATGATTAGTTTTCGTGGAAAAAGGGTTATTTACAATTGCAAAGTTCATAAAATTCTCAACAAATTTGCTTTATAAATTATTATTTTAATCTACGAGATACTCAACTATTACTAAATTTTCCTTTTTTTATTCTGAAATTGACCCAAATTGGGAATGGTCTCCCTAATGTATTTTTGTATTTCAAAGATCTTTACAAATAATAAGCGATTAAATATTAATGTTTTTAATAATTACCAAAATAAAATATAAAAACAATTTTGAGGAAAGAATATATGAAATAGCCAATGTACAAAGTAAAATTACTGTTAAAGAAGATAGAATGAGAAAATTAATTTTGAAATTGACATCAATTATTATTTTAAGATGAAATAAAATAGAGTAAATAGAATTTAATTTCGAAATTCGCTGATAAATTTCGATCTACTTTTGAGGCAAGTAATTATTAAAAACTTTGTGAATGAAATGTCGAATCTTCTCTTCAACACCTCGCCTTGAGACTGTTGGAAAACTATGCTTCATGTCCGACTTGTGCTATTTAAAACTTACTGAAGACTGTTGGAAAACTATAAAATTGAACCATTTAATTATCGTAACTAGATAACACGTGCAAATTGTATGGTAACAAGAGTTAGTACTGCGTCTGAATTCTACGGTACATTTTGTAATAAGTTATTTTACAACTTGCATATGGCAGTAAATACACGTCACATCCGTCTAAAACTACAACAGCTAATTGCGGCTATCTTTTACCCAAGCGATTTACGCGCAAGTGCATAATGCATTTTATGTCGTATATTTACATAATTCTCAAGAAAATTAAACTTTAACATTGAACATCACCCTTGACTGGAAAAAAACACTTTTTTGTTATGATCGTTGAAATTACTTGTAAATTCCTATGCCCAGGGTAGTCATTAGACCTTATAACCGTGTGCTTAATTCCCATCGAGTAATAGGCGACAAATAAAACTGGTTGAATTCAGACAAAAACTCCACTTCATTCTTCCTCAGTTTCAAACCATTTGAAAATCCTGTTTCAAGAAGGGCAGTGGAACATTTTCAATTTCTGTTACGGTCCTTAGATCGAAACTCAACAGCAAATTATTGGCGTTACAGAATGGCACATACTTTCTCGTACAAGTTAGTTTTCTAATTTCTTTTGTCTGGGCTAGTTTTTCGATATTGCCTCGCCCTCTTCTCAGCAACCATATGTAGTTGATGCGACTTTAACTAAATCAAATCAATCAATCAATCAATCAATCTCTTCTCAGCTGCCATCCACCGGCATCTAGAGTACATTCTTTTCACAATCACTCAATTGTTTGGTCCCCTAATGGTTGGAACTGAAATATGACTTTAATAATATTAAGAAGAGTGGTATACCGCAATTTTCGTTGAAAAATTTGGATATGCTTTTGGGAAAATGTCGTTAAATGAATATATGTTACTTACAAAAGTAGAACAAAAATGTCACATATTTAGAGGAGCATAGAGATCACAGACTCAGAATGACACTTCCCGTACCTTTCCTAGAAAATCTCCCCTGCCGAACGTGAAACCTCACCAGTCCCTAGAGTGGTGCTGATAACCTATCAAAGTAACTCGTGTTACAATAATAATAATAATAATAATAATAATAATAATAATAATAATAATAATAATAATAATAATAATAATAATAATTACCACTGTAACTACTGGTTTCATTATTGGACTGCATAATTATTCACGTGGTATTTGCGCTTAAGTCCGCTTGCGAGCGCTGCAGGGTTAAAAAGAAATTTACTTTTGATTTAGAGCAGAAACCCGTCAAAATACGTCGCTTGGCGGGTTTCTGTTCTACGATGTTTAACGTTATTCAGACTACATTGCGAGAGTTGCACAGAGCTAATTTCTGCCCTAAACGATGTGTCTATCCTCATGGAACAATATCCAGCCGCTAACTGGATTTTAAGAATTTGGCGTTTTACGGGTTTCTGAAATAAACGCTTCAAATATGTTTAACCAATGTTAAAAAATACTGAATATGAGAATATTGTAAAGTCTCTAAGAACCTTCGGTTGTGCGACCATAATAAATAAAAAAATGCAACGACTACTGAAACGTTTTTCAGAAGAAATATGACGTCATTAAACACATACCTCAAATAGTAAAGATGTGTCTGGATTTCTCAAAATTTTAATTTTTCTTAAAAGAAAACGAAAAAATATAGAACGTAACATGTGGATAAATGAGTATAATTGCACTTCTGGGGTATAAGAAAACTCAATTCTATCGTCGTTCGTTTTCTTGAACATACCACAATTATGCGATGTCAAGATTTTCTAATCGTTCAAATGTGAACAGAAACATAAATTGACATTTAATAATTATTGGGGAAATAATGAATCGTAATTCTTGTACTGTACATTCGATTAGTTGTTAGGTTTAGATAATTACATTTTTATTTAAAGTAGGCAGAATAGATTAGTTGTTTGTAAATCAAGATTTTAATTATTTCTGAGATTTTTGAATTGTGATGTTTTCATTCTACTGATTTTGAAGTTATAATATTTTTTTTATGCTCCATGTGTGGTTTTCCTTTAGGGAAAGTTACTTTCAGGGTTTTCCTGGAGAACGCCATTAGAGTCTGCTGTGGTAATCACTGACCTTCATCTTTCTCTGTAACTGGCAAAGCCATAGACTTGCCGGTACAATTCAGAATAAAAATTGAAACGACGGTTTGTTCTTGGATTTGAAATGAAAATTTGGGGGAATTTTCTTCGGCATGAAGAGTGTTAGGAGACTATAGCATAGTGCGTCTGCCGCTGTTTAGAATTATTTATTAACTTGCGTTTTTACTTTCTTATATACGTACGTATATACGGAGTAATTATGTACTACAGAGAAAGTGATGTAATGCTGCGGAAAATCGATTTCGAGATTTCAAGGGCTATACAGGATACAGTTTTAGGATCCCCTGATACCGAAAACCTGTTTTTTTCAAAACGTTCGTCCATCTGTTTGACCGTCCGTCTGCGAACACACTACTAGCGATTAAACCATACGTAGGATTTTTCCCAAAACGGATATTCTCCAGTCCATCTGGCTTGACTCAAAGCTTAGCGATTTTGAAATCCATTCGTTGAAATTTGGGGGTACTTTACATGAAGTCCCTGGGACATTTTCAACATTTTCTCAAAAATGACTAAGTTTTTCTTTAAAATTCTTGTAAGAATAGAGTTAAATGCTTTTATAAAGATGATATATGTCCGTTTCTACTGTTAACTCTGAATTTTCGAAATTTTCAAGTTTGAAATTTTGTCGGCTCCATCCTACAACTACAAAATCGAAGATAGAGATTTTTCCTTTAATTGAAATTTGTTCTTCATATTTAGTTCTTTCAATAAGGTCATGTATACCTTTTGAAACTTTTAGTAGTTTTCACGCAATATTATGTGCAATATCTGGAATATCAAAAATAACAAAAAAAACAGATTTTCTCTAAAATTACTCCAAATTTTTTTTCAAACTTTTTGTATGAATAGTTCTCATTGCACTGATGAAGATAACATAAAATTCATTTTTGTATATTCTTTTGTTTTTTCAAAAATTACACATTAAATTTTTTTAATATCCCTCACTCCGTTGACAAGCACATTTCCAGCGATTTGTAAACATTTTTGCATTTGTGAATAGAAGTGTTTCAAATAAATTTCAATGAAGTTTTATCAACAACTCAAAAGTTTTCTATGAAACAAAGAGCTACAAATTTCTCATTTACAGAGGCTCAAACACATTTTTCTTAAAAACTACTCCAAACTTTCCAGCGAAAATTGCCATACAGGATGAGCTTCTACTCTTCTTTACTTTTATTTGAGTAATATTGCGGTTCTAGTATTATTAAAACCGAAAAATTCCAAAAAATGTAATTTGAGTGGCGGTAGATGGCAGCTGCTAAGAGTATGTGGCAAATTCGAAAAGCTAGTCCAGACCAATGAAATAAAACATTCTGTAGCATCACGAGTTTATGACTTTCACGCATACTAAGATCTGTTCAGCCTCAGAATGATCCTGATGAACACACGTGCTTAATAGAGCTTGTTATTGGCTGCTCGGATTAGAGGGTGAGTACGTGAACATTTCGCTTCTGAAAACAGTTCTGGGGAAATTATATATTCCCTTGTTTAAATGCAGGTTTGAAAAAACAAGAAAAGAGAGAAATAAAAACCACCGTAGAATCCAGAAAACGGTTACTGGAGACTGAATATGGCCACTGTAGTGAAATACACGGAAGGCATGGAGTAATGACGGCACATATTTCTTATACCCGTCGTCCGGTGCTGACAGTATCGACGGTTGACTCATAACAAAAGTTCCAAATGCAGCGTTCGTTGGTCGCAGTGAGCAATAGAGCATTCACTTCTCTTTGCTTAGTGCTGCAAGATCGTCGTAGCATCTTTCGATAATTTTAATTTTTGTGCGTACCATATCGTTTTATAATGGCGAATGCTGAAACAGAACGGTGTTTTTCAAAACATATGAGAGGTAATCCCAATAATATAGGTTAAAAAATGTAGAAAATCTACCGAACGGTTTAGGTGCTAGCGTTTACCACAGACAGACAAACGTTTTGCCATTAATCGATTTTTCGGTATCATGAAGCCACAAAAGATAGATTCTGGCTACACGTGTTAGAGGTAGTAATTTACTACATATAGGATCACGATTTATCCTCTTTTTTCGTTACCAGACCCCGGCAATAATAATGTTCTGCCTAAAATTCATAGTTTTCCGTTACACAAATTTATAACTTTCTTTTCATACAAAATAATTACGAGAAAATAAAATTGATTGAGATGTGAATTATTGCAAGCCCTTAACTCTTTTATATCTTTATAATTAAACTACCGTGAAATACACACCTTGGAGATTGAGATATATTTCCCTTTTGTAGTAATACAATGTTTACTAGCAAAGTGTAAGACGGAAAACCTGGAGCTTCTCGATGGTCAATGACCCAAAGGGAAAGTGATAATTTCTTTTTTGTAAGTCTGCATTCTCATTACGGATTTCGCGGTCATTCCCATCGCTGCTTCGTCAGGCGCCACGCGACCGTCGAAAGTCGCGCCCCATCCGTCGTCGTCGAAGTCACCACTACCACTACCACTACCGCCGCCGCCGCCACCACCATCGCCGGTGGCGTTTCTTCCACCACCTCCTCCATCATACAGCATACATGAGAATATTTCCCGTTAGGCCTGGCGCGCCCCAAGGATGCGTGCTGGGTCCTGTCCTTTATTTTTTATATACTGCAGATCGTCTGAAAATATCTCCACCGCAACATATTCGGACGACACGGCGGTTCTAACTTCTCATGAAGATTATGAAAAAGCCACCGACTTCCTCCAACAACATTTAAACAAACTATCAACGGAATTTAAAAAGTGAAGAATTCAAGTTAATGAAATAAAATCTACTCACGTGACCTTCACTTACAAAAAGAAAACTTCCTCCCCTATTACAATGAATAATAAATTACTGCCAGAGGCAGATACCGTTAAATACTTAGGAATGCACCTTGACAAACAATTGACGTGGAAAAAGCGATTAACACTAAAATAAAAGAATTGGCGAAATTGAAAGTTTTAAAAAATGTACTGACTACAGATGAACAAATTTTCTGACACTCAAAACAAAGATTTTGCTATTGAAAGTGCAGATTATGGTTGGTTGGTTCGTGATTGCGTTCGATGCGTCAACAGCTTTGGTCCTTAGTCCCTTAAGTGTAGTGCATGATCTTCCTCGGGAGATTGCGGTGATCTTCCCCCGCTGGACGGCGAGATCCGGCGCCGTCCTACCGTCGGCAAGTGGGGGTTCCCCCTAACGAGGACTCTACCACCAACGGGGCACCGCCCCAGCCGGGACAAGCTCTAAGCTCCCGACCGGTCTCCCGGGATATGTGGTAGTGTAGGGCTTGTTACTTTAAGTGTGCGTGTAAGGGGAGAGGATAGGACAAGGAATGGGACGGGGAGATCGCGCGCGGTCCGTGTCCCGTTTGTTAGGGTACTGCTCCGGCATTCGCCTGGTGTTGATCGGAGAAACCACGGAAAACTACCGATCACACAGCCGCCCTCGAGAATTCCCCTCCAGACAGCGACTGAATTCGACCTATCTGAAAAGCTAGTGTCGAAAATCCTGCCGCCGTCAGGACTCGAACCTAGGACTTCCCGGTCAGAGGCGCTGCAGTGATATCCGTTGATGCACTAAGCTACCGCTCCCGGTTTGAAAGTGCAATTAATGTCAATTTGAACATAAGGTATTCAATTATGAGGTACTTCCTATCATTCGAATATTGAAATCCTACAAATATTTCAACCCAAATTACTGCGCATTGCTGCAAATGCCCCTTGGTATATTCCCAATTCAATCTTCCATAACGATTTACAAATAAAAACCATTAAAGAAGAAAATAATTAGTTACAGTTGCAGATATCAGCGCAGGCTTGAGGACCACCCAAACTTCCTAGCGCTAAACCTTTTGGATAAGAGTCAAGGCACTAGACGACTATCAAGACATTCACCATTAGATCTTACATTTAAATTCAGTTGAGTTACCACTGCGAAACATCACTGTTATATTTGTAAATTAATTATATTTGTATATAATGTATTAAAATCAGCAAAAGTTCCTGTAGAAATAATTGTCAATAAAGCAGAATTAGAAAAAAGAAGAAAAAAAAACTCCTTCGTCACCGTCGCGGCCGCCAGAGCCTCCACTGTTGCTGCCATCTCCACCATCACCGCCTCGTATCACCACCGTCTCCGCCATTGCCACCACCGGCCTTCACACCGCTTGGCACACCAGCCCATCTTCTCTTCCGACACGGACACGCAACATGTGACATGCTACACGTGACACGCGATGGCACCCCGACCTCCTATTTGTGCAGCATTTGTCATTATCGTTCACTGCGACTGTCAAATCTTGAAAGGCTTGCACGTTTGCAGAAAGTGATAAACAATCAAGATGCTAACCGAGGAACCTTCCCAATGCGCATATGAGCCGTTTCATTGTTTTTGCTGTTACGGATGAATGTTTACTTACAAGTCTATGATTAAGTTTGATTACGTAGAAGCCAAAAACTTATTTGCATCGTGTCTTTTTGTACTTGTTCTTACCCTTGACTCTGAACCTATTACTCTATTGTTGCACGTGCTTTGGTAACGTGAGGTCAGTGTGGAAGGGAGGTCTTAATAACATGTTCTTTGACAAGGTGACAAGTCATTGCCATTATGTTTCTATTATTTTTAGCGAATTATTATGAACGAAGTTTCGTGATCACACTTGGTGCTGATGTAGCAGTTATTTCTATTTTTATTAGTGGTTCTTTAATCATAGGCACTGCATTATAGAATAACTCAATTTACAACTTCACTTATGTTGATCATTATTTTACTTCAACTATTCATGATCAATAAAATTAGTAAAATGTGCAAATGAATTCTGGAATGACAGGAAATAAGAAAGAAAGTAAAAGAAGAAAATTACTAATTAAGGTAATACAAATTTAGTAATCATTTCAGGGCTTTTTTTTGGTGCTTCAGACACATATGTAAGTGGTACAACGATTACAATTATGAAAATAAACAAATGAAATTTTCTGAATTGTCTGAATGTTGCCTTCCGCAAGTAATTAATTAAAAGCTTTTATGTAAAATTACAATTCGCATGAAATAGAAAGTATTTTATAAAGCCTAATTATTATCAACAGAACTTCGTGATTTCTTTCAGTATTACTCGCTAATATTTACCTTCCACAGATGTATACAAACTGTTCTCTTCAGAAACATTATACCTCAATATTTGTAATAGACTTCCTTGTGCTTTTCCATCTTCTTCCTTCTGGTTTCCCATCTCTACGGGTTCCTGTCCATCTACCAACCTTCTTTCTTGATACTTACTTGCCCCAATACAGACTCCTTTTCATCATGTAGTTTCCGTATTTAGGTTGTTAACGCTCTTTCCATATACCACAATTTCCAACTTTGCCCAGCGTGGTACTGTTATATCTTCTTTAAATTCTCATTACAACAGTTTCCAGTGTTTATTTAGTTTTGTTAGTATCTTCTGGAGTATCTGCAACCTCTAAGATGATTGGTCTATTGACGCTGTGGTAACTCGGAACTCTTAAAAAAAACCTACACTATATGAAGTTCAGAAGATTCGAAAAACATTCACATATTTAATTTTTGAAAATTCTAGTTTTAATGAAAATGGCACTTCCGCCATTGAGTTCAATGTATTTGAATCTGTTCTAACAAAAGGTGAGTGAAAATGTTACGGTTATGAAAAGTTTCTTAGAAGAGATATAAGATTAACAATTATAGTAAAGAGATTTAGAATGTTCACCGATTGACGAAGACACTGCTTTCACTTAAATTTAGCTAATATAAATTTATGTAAAGACTCTAGACTCCCTTATCATTATGTGAAAATGTTCAATTAAAAATCTTAAAGTGTAATTTTTTATGATCCATACGTCTGGTACTGAATTACATTTGTTCCAAGATCTCCATTACAGTTAATGTAAATAATATAGTGCGCCAGGAAAGTGTCTCCGCGCTGGGTCGAGTCAGGGCCTCCCATTAAAAATCGCATTTATGTTGGTAACAAACAGATCGCTGGGAAACAACTGAAGGGGACAACAATTCCAGCACCTGTTAAGATTGTGGTAAGTGCGGTATTTACGTATTCTTTTGTTACACACTGCTACCAACATAATTTTTGTTGCAAGCACCAAGGTTCCACTGCGGAGAGACTTTCCTGGTGCGATATTTTTCCCAAGTTTTAACCTTGGGAAGGCAGAGGATGTAATTGGCATGGAACCGTACGTTATAGCACTTGTCGTTTGTTATTTTTATTGACTGTCTAATCCGATTTTTTCCAGTCCCTGTAAATAGAAAATCAAGAACTTTGAATTAGACTAGGCAAAATAGAAGTAAAAACACGCGTCAGAATGAAAAATAAGTATAGGTATTTGCGTGGAGGTGCCCTTTGGAGAAACCTAATGTGTGCACATAAATGCGCACGATTTTCACTTAAGTCGATGCAAAGTTTCAGATAAACCATAATTTAAAATAGGGGAAAGAGAGCTGAGGGCAAGAATCAAGAAAACAATTAATTACATGGGCCAAAACAAAAGTGGTAAACTACAGCAAATCCATTCAAAAATCCACAAGTTACATTATACTTGGGATTCTAGCAATGATTATGAGAGTTCACTCACTAGCCGTACCCCACTCTTACTGAATAATATTATATGACGTAATTAGGAAAGGCATTTGAATATCGAAATACTCATCGGAGGTAGCTAGCTTGCTCACGTTTCACACTTTTGTGTTCAGAGAAGTGAGATCATTTGTAATGAGTATGTCACATCAGATCTCAATACCCGTAGGGATCCTTTAACTATCAATTTGGGATTTTTTAAATATTTTTCTTAGATGTATCCCAGTGAGACTCGATACTGATTAATAATTAGTAAAAATCCAGTCAGTATCTACTACAAGGTTTTTTAAATACTTATTTCTTACGATTCCTGGGGCCACTGAAGATGGGAAAAGATTCCCGAAACATATTCTGTGTCGCTTATTATTTAACATATTAAGTGATTATAAAACTTGTGGTTGAGATTTCTTAGATCCTTATTAATCATTACGGATTTCCATAACATATCCGCTGCCACCACGGAATTTATCCAATACTAATTACAACAAAGGAGTATCATGTAACACTGTTCCTATGAATTAAAAAAAAATCATTCAAAATACGAACTTCATGTATACTTTTACATCAAAACATGTGATAATACTTTATAATTCTGTCTTTTCTTCCTTCACTTATTTGTTATTGCATTATTGGGCAGTATTTATTGCCAGATAGTTCTCGAAAATTGTAAAAAACGACGTTTGCCGTTCTTCCCCTCAGCAAAACCATATTGAGGAAGGTCGAGTTAGCGGCAGGACAACCGCGTGCGAAACGGCCGCCCCGGATTGGCCCGCAGCCTCACGCCACGCTCCCTCACGTGGAGCCCCGCTGCGGGAGGAGGCTCCCCCGCGAGAAAGTGGCCAGGACGCCTCGTCGCGGCGGCGGCGGGGCCTTGCCGCCAAACATCGAAACTCCTCGGCAAGAGACCAAACACTCACATGTGGCACAAGTGGCGCGAACATGCGACTGCGCAAGCTTGCGTAAGAAAGGTGCAACAACGGCTCGTTGGTTCGTTGGTTGGTTAGTGATTCCGGACGCGTGAACGGCTTAGGTCATTAGTCCCGTAAGTTTAGTGCATGTTTGGGGCAGAAAATGGCGGTGATCTTCCCCTGCCGGATGGTGAGATCCTGCGCCGACCTACCGTCGGCTTGTGGGGGTTCCCCCTAACGAGGACTCTTCCACCAACGGGGCACCGCCCCAGCAGGGACAAGCCCTAAGCTTCCGACCGGTCTCTCGGAATATGTGGTAGTATAGTGCATGTTAGTGTAAGTGTGTGTGTGTGTGTGTGTGTGTGTGTAGGGAGAGAGGATAGTGCAAGGGAGAGGAAGGAAATATCGCGCGCGGTCCATGGCCCGTTTGTTAGGGTACTGCTCCGGCATTCGCCTGGTGTTGATCGGAGAAACCACGGAAAACTACCGATCAGAGCAGTCGGCCGCTAGAATTCTCCTCCAGACAGCGACCGAATTCGACCTAGCCGAAGAGCTAGTGTCGAAAATCCTTTGAGTGACTTGAGAGTTTAGCCACGTCCTTAAACAAATTTTGCGGAACAAATCTCAGAGCTCCGATAAATATCAGGACGACCTGTGCTTTTACGCCTCACATTCAGCTGATCTCGATCTCCAAACTCTTGTGTTTAAGAAGTTTCTCTGTCTTCTTGGTCACGACGTTTTGATCGTACGGCACATCAACATTTATAAGTAGATACAATTTTGTTCTCCAAATCCCGGATACCAATACTCTGTTTGTTTGCGTTATCGTGCGATCAGTCTGAATTTGTTGGTCGTACAGTATTGTGCACAGTCCGACAGTCGTCACTGGTTTGTTGAGTGCACTTACCACATCGAGCATGTGTTTGGAACTTCGAGGAGGTTACAGATCTGCTAGTGGATGTAACTACACACCCTGTCGTGTCTTTTTAAGTATTCGGTCTTTTATAGAATTGGACAAGGTGAAACAATGTGATCAATGGTTTCTACTTGCTCCTGGTTAGGACTAAATACGTTCTATAAGTACGTATATTTCAGGGAAGTGTTAGTCTAGTAATTGTAGCACTCTGCCATAACTGTAGCATCTGGGTTGAACTCGTTTAGAATCCTCTAATTTTGCATGTTTCATTCGTCAGTCACCATTCTTCAGGTTGTGTAACGATTGCATATGTGAAAACAGAAATTCAGGCGCCAGTACTCAAAAGCTACGATTAAATTTGCATTAAAATATCTATAGAAAGTTTTATGAAAGCTAAACACTAATGCCCGAATACAATTCACGAGATAAATATATCAAAAATGTATAAATCATCAAAATGATATTACCTCAAGAACTTGAACGAACCTTTGCATATCGTTCCATTACTACATCTTCAGAGATAATTGCCTGAACCGATGTTGCGTTTGCTCAGCGGTTTTCGAGCACTGTCCGTTCACGCAACTACTTGCAAAACCACCGGGTCCAAAGGGTGATTCAAATGTTACGATCACTTGAAGGATTTTTCTGAGAACTTCCTGAAGAATAGATGATTCATGACCACACAGCAGTAGTTACCAATGTTCTTGAGCAACTCCCGCGTTAATTCGCAGACACATGCCTACGAAGAAAACTGATATTCGGGTCAACAAACATAACCAATTTCTTCATCCTCGATTGATGATTCAGCTTCATTTAATGATGTAATATTTACCGTTACAGTTTCAGGCCATACAAATGTCAAAATATAACTCACTGGTTGCCTAGATAATATTTGGTTACAAAAATTCTAGATACTAGACAATTACTAGGCTACAATTACAAGATATACCAGAAACTCTTTCCGCAGTCGAAATGTAAATATATCCTTGTCACTTACGAGACTACAATAGCATATTCCTTTGAATGAGTCTAGCAGCTCTCCTAGAAACATCGGTGCTCTTACTCTCTATTTTTTACTCGTCTCGGTGCAACACTATCCTCCAATTCTTCGAGGTACCGTAGGCCCTTCCTAGCCAGTTTTAATACCTTGTCGCATACTACTTCCGTAGTATAGAGAAAAAATTGTAATTTTGCAGCAAAAAGACAATTTTTCGACCGCAAAACTCGTTTTGTGGATACCTTATAATGAAAAAGTGGATACATACGGTTCCTGTGTATAACTAACCCGTTGTGGAATCAGAATCCATGTTTTGAGAATGGGTCCTTGTTACCAGAAAAACTGGTTTTCGGGGAAAACGATTGGGAGCGGTAGCTCAATGCATCAACTGATGTAACTGCAGCGCCTCCAACCGGGAGGTCTTAGGTTTGAGTCCTGACGGCGGCAGGGTTTTCGACACTAGCTTTTCAGCTAGGTCGAATTCAGTTGCGGTCTGGAGAAGAATTCTAGCGGCCGGCTGCTCTAATCGGTAGTTTTCCATGGTTTCTCCGATCAACACCAGGCGAATGCCGGAGCAGTACCCTAACAAACGGGCCACGGACCGCGCGCGATCTGTCCTTCCTCTTCCTTGTCCTATCCTCTCCTCTTACACACACACTTAAAGTAACAAGCTCTACACTACCACATATCCCGGGAGGCCGGTCGGGAGCTTAGAGCTTGTCCCGGCTGGAGCTGTGCCCTGCTGGTGGCTTAGGGGGAAACCCCGCTAGCCGACGGTAAGTCGGCGCCGGATCTCGCCATCCAGCGGGGGAAGATCACCACCATCTCCAGAGGAAAAAAATTACTATACTTACGGGTCTAATGACCAAAGCCTTTGACGCGCCCGGAAACACGAAAAAAGCAATCAATCAATCGGGAAAAAGGACCGCCCGTCCATCTGTGAACTGTAACGGATAAACTGAGGGTAAGATATTCACCAAAACGGATACAACCCGATAAATATAGCTAGTGTAATTCATGGCCCCTTGAATTTGAAACATTTTTTAATACTGAGAATACTTTACTTGATTTACACCTACATTTCTTTGAAATCCCTGATATTTTGAAAATAGAAAATGTTCATGGTTTTTACGCGTCTTCCAACAACTACAATATTGAAGACAGTGATTTTTGTCCTTACTGAAATCTGCTCTTTAAATACAGAATTAGGTCATGTAAACATTTTTCGAAAATATGTGTGCTTTTGCGCAATTTTGTTTGAAATAGTAATTTTTTATTTTTTTAAACAGTTATTTCTGAAAAACGACACCAGATATTTTGATTAAATTTTGACTTCAGACGGCGTAAAGAGCGCCTAAGAGAATGGTGCCGGTGTCATTTTCGTTGAATTCCCTGATTTTTCGAAAATTGCAAAAATTCAAGTTTTTTCGGCGTTTTTCAACAACTACAATGCTGGTCCAATTTTCAAAGCTGTATTTTCGAAAATTGAAAGAACATCGAATTGATAAATGCGAATTTTCTGGGCTGTGTTTGGGGCTGGTATGAGGGAGATGATATTACAGATTGCTTTCTGATTGGCAAGCAGAGAAATTCGAACGCATAAGTTATTTATGTAAAATAATAAATGATAATATACTATCATAATTTTTCGTAGGACATATCAGTAAAACACACAATTATTTAAATGAAAATTGTAACTTACTGAACTAATATTAAAATTATTATATACTGAAATATTACTCTCTTTTCTCACTTTCATTTATTAATTTATTTCTAATATCTCCTTATTTACACACCTATTTACTTCAATTTTGGCTATCACAGTTTACACGGCTGGTTAATGATATTGTTATATAATTTATGAGAATTGGGGGAAAACTTTTATTGGTGGCTACTCTAACTACATTAAAATAACTACTAAATAATAACACGTGATTAAAATTGTTACAGTAGCTAAATATCTACTGTAATTTACTCTTATAATTAATTTATGGTGATAATGTTTACTTATAAACATTTATTTATACTTTAACCTTTATAAAATCTTTCGTAAATAAAATAACGGAATTATCTATATCTACCTTTTGGGATTCGTTAATTTTATACTTTAAAAATATTTTTTACTATGAACATTTTTACTTGAGCTCTGACTTATTTAATTTAATATTACACTTAAAAATTACAACAATCTTAGCCTTGTACATTTCATGTGAACGTCTTTGTAATTACTTAAATTATGGGCACTTCCTTGTGAAGAAGACAAACTTCTACATTTTTGGCGTTGTCCTTTGTTTCCCTGTAAGTCATCCGTGTGGCTGAAACTACATTCCTTCCAACTTCTAATTTCTCACACTTACAGTTTTGGTAACTGCGCCGTCAAAAATCGTGATGTCTATAGCAATTTTATACGTCCGGTCTCATTTCGCGATTCTACTCTCTTTCTGACTCAACTTCGATTAATTCATTACTCACAACTACAAAATCATAACGACTCCCTAATACACGTCGGTACTCGCTCAGAGTTTTTAATATATCTGCTTTTCTGTCCTCCCATTGCACTACATTAAGTTCTTGTGTTCTTTTCCAATAATGCCTTATTATTCAATTATTTATTCGTTTTAATTTAGATAACCATGTATTATAAATACGTAACAGAACTTCATATTATTTTTATCTAAGCGACGTATATCCTGTCAACGTCACGATTCTTCTTTACTTTTCCTAAAATATCTAGCGTCGTATTTTGCCATTATATTTTAATTAATTTAAAATAAATATCTCTGAGATGTTATAACTCCTCTCAATATATCAATGTTCTAATTAAAGTTCTGTGGCAGTTTATATATATACTCATCGTTTCTAAACCTAAATTATTAACTAATTTTTGTTGTAATACTACTTTCTGGGACATCTTTAATTATCGTTTGAAGACGTTAATTATGAAGAGACAAATTATGAATTTGTTTGGTTGTAAGTATTCAAGTAAAAGAAATTAAAAAATTGAGAATGAACATAGAATATACTTGGAGACGCCGAAAAATAAAATTACGTATTCGAAATAGTGTTCAAAAAAGAAAGCTCTATAAGAATATTCATGAACATATACACTCTCTGATCATGAAAGTCCCAACAATGAATACTAAAAACCAGTTCCATTGATGGAAAGAATGGCATTTTTGGCAAGAATTGTGAAGAAAATATGCGCCTAGTGTTGCCATCACACATTGCTGCGTGCGCCTATTGTTTCCATCGTCCATTGACTGAGTTGTGTTGATACGGACAGAAATTGCAGTATAATAATATTACGTAATCGTTATTAAGGGCGACGAAGTATGTGCTGTTTTAGAACCACGTTTTGTTCATTTTGTGTCGCATTAAGTTATTAGCGATTAAATAAATACAGTGTTTTACATGTTATATTAACAGTACATTTCTTTATAATATTATAGTTCTGTGTTATGGATACAAAACATTTTGTACATTAATTTTAAAAATATATCAATGAAAATTTTTGTTACAGAAAGGAGCGAGAGATTACATTATTCTATTATGGTTAAATATTGTCCAAAACACCTATTTCGGTACAAAATGTTATTACATTAATTTGGTATTTATCATAAGTAAGAATAGAATTAAAACTTTTTGTATAAAAAAATTAAGGTCTGACGGAATTGTATTGGAGGCATTTCTGGATTTGATTAATATTCAGCGGCCAATTCAAAAGAGATACATAATGGCTGGATTTTTTCTCCAGTTTATGGCTGTAAGAAAATTTGGTATAACCTGAGCTAAGGCGTGAAAGAGTTTCTTGCTCACGACGTGAGAAGTTTGCAGACGTTTTGAGATCAAAAATTACCATCGACTTTATGAGTTTTATGATATTTATACTTGTGTTACCAGTTTCACAAAAAAATGTTTGAAATTAAACTTGGAGACAAATTTCAAAATATATTACTTTTAAAACAATAATAATTTTGTTGTGTAAAATACGTTGAAAAATACTAAAGTATTTGCCGCATGTTTCTAATTATAACAAAATAAGTTTAATCTCATAGGTTTTCAAGGAAAGACCACTGTCCTCATGTTGGTGTCTGAGATGGCTCAGAGACAATGTTATTTTTGGATCAATTCCAGGCAAATGTGGAAGCAGTACCTCAACACACGGACAACGGACCGCTTATGATTTTCCCATCCTCAACTCTGCCTCTCATCCCTCATACGCACTTGCACTATGCATTGGTCTACTTGATTTTTTAACGTAGCGCTTCACGTAAATCAGCTGTTACGGTGTCATCCCATTGGGAGCTTGAACGTCATCATCGCGTCGTCAATATGCTCGATTAAGCTCCCGATTGGATGACACCGTCAACAGCTGATTTACGTCAAACGCCACGTTAAAAAATGAAGTATTCCAATGGCTCACACCGGAAGCGGAGGCTCAATTTTTGATCAATATTTGATCAATTTGATCAATATTCAATTTGTTTCAATATTTGAGGTCAATTCTACGCAAATATATGAAAAAAAAACGAATTAGATTTAAAACGATCAAAGAAAACACAATTCTCATGATGTGAACAACAAAGAATTTATGAAACATTGTCTGTAGAATGTCGGTAGAATTCAGTGCCTTCATTAACTTACTGAAATTTCTTTTCGCGAAATGTTTGACGGAATTATAATAATAACGCATATTGAGTTCCCAATATGTGTTCGTGAAAAAGCTACCGGAATTTAACTGATGTCACTGCAGCGCCTCTGACCGGGAGGTCCTAGGTTCGAGACCTGACGGCGGAAAGAATTTTCAACACTAGCTTTTCAGCTAGGTCGAATTCAGTCGCTATCTGGAGGAGAATTCTAGTGGCCGGCAAATCTGATCGAATTTTCCGTGATTTCTCTGATCAACACCAGGCGAATGCCGGAGCAGTACCCTACCAAACGGGCCATGGATCGCGCGCGATCTGTCCTTCCTCTTCCTTGTCCTCTCCTCTCCCTTTACACACACACTTGCACTAACATGCACTGCACTACCACATATTCCGGGAGACCAGTCGGGAGATAAGAACTTGTCCCGGCTGGGGCGGTGCCCCGCTGGTGGAAGAGTCCTGGTTAGGGGGAACCCCACTAGCCGACGGTAGGTCGGTGCCGGATCTCGCCATCCAGCGGGGGAAGATAACTAATGACCTAAGCTGTTGACGTGCCCCGAATCACTAACAACCAACCAACCAACCAACCAACCAACCAATGGCTCACATGCCGGAGACCAGTCGAGAGATCGAAGCTTGACTCGGGTGGGGCGATGCCGCACAGGGGTAAGATAGCAGGAAGGGATGTCTGCAACCCGACGTGTTGATCGACGCCGGATCTCACTCACCGGATGGAAAACTCGTCATCTCCAGGGAAATGGCATGCACTACACTTACAGGAATAATACTCTTAGCAGTTCAAACACCTCAAACATTAGTCACTCACATCCCATGTTCATCCTACGAATCCTCCCATGCGCTGAGCTCTGATCGAGTCCATTTGTAACACGTAACGTGTTCGTTTCACTGACATCTGGCGAAGACGCCGCAACCAGAAATGTATTCCTTACGTAAAAACGAAGATTTGGAAACTTTGAGGCTGTTTTCGACACGTACGCTAGGATTGAAGGAAGACGGGTTATTCGTTTCTGAGGTTTACCTAAGATGTTACCAATCGATTACCAATTGTGGTCAGTCGCAGACTTCTTGAAAATAAAGGAATTTATCGAGAAGTTGCTATTCATGACAAAACTCCTTTACGAACTCGAAGATCCAGTTTTTATTGAGAGAAGTAATTTATGTAGAAGTTTCTTATATATGTGTGATGAAATGTTAAGTGTGTTTGCATACAAAGTAGATGGATATGTGCCTGCCAAATGATCTTATATACGAATTAACCGTTTTCGAATTATTATAATGAATTATATAGTATTCTAATTGTTATATCGAATTTTAAAACTTCAAACATTTGCAAAAAAACAAAACACAATTGTTCATTCTGTATTTCATTTATAATAATAATAATAATATAACAATTACAGCATTTCATTTCATATAAATTTGACTTACGATATATTTAGGCGTGTCCCAAAGTCAGTTACCACTTGAAATAATCAAAATACAAGCATATTTATTGGTAATAAAACACGTTTTTTAATTGTCTCAATATAATTTAACATTTGTAGTTATATCAAATAACGTAACAAATATATTTATTGTTTCAGAGATTATCAAAAGTAGTGTTTTGCAATAATGTACGTTACCTACTTCAAAGTCTCCAGCAATTCTAATTTCGTTTGAAATTTAACCATAAAGGAAAATTGAAAATATAATGTTTATAAAAATATTGGGATATTCAAATATTATAATGGTTCATGTAAAAACACTTCGTGTTTACGTATATTGACCAGTGGCAAAGCTAGAGTCTTGCAGTTGGGTATTCTGAATATCTTATCTTACATTTTGATTGATTGATTGATTCATGTTTCCGGGCGCGTCAACTACTCAGGTCATTAGTCCCGTTAGTGTAGTGCATGTTTTTTTTCTCGGGAGATGGCGGTGATCTTCCCCCGCTGAATGGCGAGATCCGGCACCGACCGTCGGCTAGTGAGGTTTCCCCCTAACTAGGACTCTCCCACCAGCGGGGCACCACCTCAGCCGGGACAAGCTCTCAGCTCCCGACCGGTCTCCCGGGATATGTGGTAGTGTAGTGCATGTTAGTGTAAGTGTGTGTGTGTGTGTAATGGGAGAGGAAAGGACAAGGAATGGGAAGGATAGATCGCGCGCGGTCCGTGGCCCGTTTGATAGGGTACTGCTCCGGCATTCGCCTGGTGTTGATCGGAGAAACCACGGAAAATACCGATCAGAGCAGCCGGCCGCTAGAATTCTCCTCCAGACAGCGACTGAATTCGACCTAGCTGAAAAGCTAGTGCCGAAAATCCTGCCGCCGTCAGGACTCGAACCTAGGACCTCCCGGTCAGAGGCGCTGCAGTGACATCAGTTGATGCACTGAGCTACCGCTCCCGGTCTTACATTTTGTTTGTAAATTAGTCTCATTCTTCGTTGTTTTTTCATTCACAAAAAAAAATCTATAATTTGTTTTTTAAAGCTGTCGTTTCTGCACAGCTAATTTAGCAGACACTTTTCGATAGCTAGTGTACTGAAATTACTGATTCTGATGTTTTCCAAGGAATTTCTCAGAAATGTCTCCATTCTCTTTAATGTAATCATATCCCTTTCTCATAATGCTGAAGAAAAAAGGAAAGATTGTGTTGTATCAACCGAAAAGTCTCTTGATTTTTTTCTAGACCAATTTGTCTTACAACAAATACTTCATCCACAAATCTGCTGCCATGCATTTTGCATTATCAATGTATACATTTGTCAATTCAGTTTGAAGCTGATCACTGACAAATAATGGATATTGTTTTCGTAGGAAAGAAAACTTTTTCTGAACTAAAGGACGCTTTGTAGGTGGAAAACTTGTGGGGCAGATGGGAAGTTCATCACTCGGCCACTTGTGTCCGACTTAGAGCCGAATGATTTTCATCTCTTCCTCGATCTTTAGAATTTGATATGGAATCAATGTATTCTGACCAAGGAGAAGCTTCAAAGCAAAGTCCAACTCACATCACTGGTGGCAATGTTCGTCAAAGAGAGGAGCGGAAAGCTCGTCCACAGGTAAGACAAATGCTTGAATTTTTATGGCTTCAATCTTTATTCAAAAAATTAACTCTGATTAAACATACATTTTAGTAAATAAATATTTTTTTCTAAATATTTCTCTTCATGTTATAGTCCATCTAAAGTTAAAAAACGTCCTTCGTCCTGCACTAAATAACTGACAGACGCATTCACACCCAGGGAATGGTAAAATGCAGATTATATAAGGTCACATCAATATTTGATTCGCGAGTTCATGGGACTAAAGTTTCTTATCTTCTCCACGAGGCACTGTACCGCGCCACGTGGCCACATTGTGACAGGCGATGACGACGCTTACAACAGAAGGTCGCGTAGCAGAGAACCAAACTGCGCGCGCCGGTTTTCCTTGCTCTTCACCTTCCCCTGTCCATCTCAAAAGAGTGGGCACATTTTGAAATGATGTGGAAAAACGGATGACATCACAGATGGAATCTCTAATGCATTGTAGTAGTACGATGTTTGAAGGCTCCTGGCGTATTGGGTACTACACACAACTTCCATCCTGGAGACCGGGTATGAACCCTGACTAATTTTTTTTAGATTGATTTTTTTCGTGATTCCGGGCGCGTCAACTGCTGTGGTCATAGTTCCGTAAGTGTAGTGCATGTTTTTTTCCCTCGGGAGATGGTGATCTTCCCCCGCTGGATGGCGAGATCCGGCGCCACATACCGTCGGGTAGTGGGGTTTCCCCTTAAACAGGACTCTCCCACCAGCTGAGCACCGCCCCAGCCGGGACAAGCCCTAAGCTCCCGACCGGTCTCCCGGAATATGTGGTAGTGCAGTGCATGTTAGTGTGTGTGTGTGTGTGTGTGTGTGTGTGTAAGGGGAGATAAGACAAGGAAGAAGAAGGACATATCGCGTGCGGTCCGTGGCCCGTTTGGTAGGGCACTGCTCCGGCATTCGCCTGGTGTTGATCGGAGAAACCACGGAAAACTACCGATCAGAGCAGTCGGTCGCTAGAATTCTCCTCCAGACAGCGACTGAATTCGACCCAGCTAAAAATCTATCGCCGTCAGGACTCGAACCTAGTACCTCCCGATCAGAGGCGCTGCAGTGACATCAGTTGATGCACTGAGCTACCGCTCCCGGTAACGTGTTTTAGAATTTGCAGTGTACCAAGCAAACTCTCACTAGATTTTCTGAAATTCTCCGGTTTTCCCTATAATTAAGTCTTTTATAAGTCAATTATACATCAACATGCAAATTATCCCTTCTCTATCTTCTTACTGAGCACTTACGTTCTTCAATAATCTTGGTAATTAAAGAGCCTCTAAACACCAATGAAAAAATATTTTTATATTTGGCGGATATGCTAGTGTGTATGCAGTTACGATCCCGAAACTCAAGCTCTGCACTAGATAAAAATGCCAAAGGTTTGAGTCCCCGCAATGCAGGACTTTATATTCTAGACACGTAAACATTCCACTTTCTTT
Organism: Teleogryllus occipitalis; assembly: GCA_011170035.1. NCBI lineage: Eukaryota > Metazoa > Arthropoda > Insecta > Orthoptera > Gryllidae > Teleogryllus > Teleogryllus occipitalis. The sequence continues at coordinate 38,382 of BLKR01004282.1, forward strand.
TTCACAATTCTAGTAACGAGGGGCAATAAATCAATGATATCACTCTTTTTTCTGGTGAGATAATGGAAGTGAAGTGTGTAATATATATTTTTGGTTTAGGTAGCATTTGCAGATGATTTCTGCGGAGGAAGCTTGAATATTTAAATTGCTTTCCCCCCCGAAGCCTATTCTTAAATTGGAGATTCACACTCTTTTCTGTTTCTGAACCACTTTGCATGTACCCAACTGAATGAATCACCGTTTTGTCCTTCTTGTGAAACTGAATAATATTCTTGAATAATCCCACAAAATACATAAAATCGGAATGGACAATCTCTGTAATCTCGAAACGCTTTTTCTTCCCTACAGATCATACCAATTATAGGGATGTTTGAAGACTATCCTTTTGTTTCTCTGTAAGTCCATGCTCTACATGGCATTCCATGTGGATGTGCTCTCTAACCATCTACTATTTCATAAATAAATATTTGAAAAAATATACACCTACTTTTCTACAAAACACAAGGAGAAACAAGTGGGCACTGAACACGTACAGATCTAATAAATCTATTGTAAGTATGCGGGGGCGCGCTTCTTGCCCCTGCCCTAAAGAATTGTGTTTGATCAGTCTTTGATACAAGTGCAATAAGTGAATAACAATAAAAAGAATGACTTCTTCCTGATTACGGTGTGAAGAAATATTAGTAACTCATATGTTCACTATGTCCGCAGAAGGGATAGGTAACAGCAAAAAGAATTCTACTACTGCTTTTCGCCATGTCAGCGAAACGAATTTTACTGCTGAGTCTTTTCGCGTCTAGGGACGGGTTGCCCTCCTGACTTTGCTCGTGAAATACAACAGTCCACTTGTTAAAGGACTTGAGTAACCTTTTCTGAAAATCAATCGCAATACGCATCTTATAAAGTGAATAGTGCTAGAATTTGTTCTATGAATCGTGTGTACACTATGCAACTTGAGTGGCGATCACCGCATGAGATACGACAGATGTTTCAATCAATTTAATATTTCTGATCACGATTTTAGGACAAGAAAATCTGCAAGTCGCGTAAACCACGATTTACTAGTAAAACTTGATTTAGAGGAGAGATTAGATTGACGAACTTGTGATTCATGTCGGAAAAGAGGGAGTCTGATTCCAAAAAATGCTTTTTGTTAGTGAAAAGAGGGTCGAGATCAGTGGCTTCCATGGACCTAACGGAAGTAGCGGAAAGTCCAGTGAATATAGTGAAAACAGTGAACATCAAAGAAAGAAACGACAATTTAAGCTCTTCAGATAGTACGTCATGTGTCTGCGAAATGAATGACAGAATTTTAATAGTAATAGGAGATACCACTGTCAAGGAAAGAAAATTGCAACAAAAACGGTATTTCTATGAGAAATTTTAGACAGTAGAAAGTGCTACCACAGATTTTTTCCACATTAAAGATCCTTTTAAGATAATAGATCATTATGTGTACAGCTTTCCGACTCTTTGCCAATTGCACGTGGAGTCCTGCAGGAATTCATTTTAGGCCCTATTCTCTTCCTACCGTATGTAAACGATATGTCCTAGACAATTCAAACGGAAGAACAGTTCTCTTTGCGGATGATATGAACATTCTTTGCAATAAAGAAACCGTAAATAGTATAATATCAGATGTTTCAACTTGGTTTTGTAAAAACAAATTAATAGTAAATAAAAAAACGTTTCAATGCAGTTTTCCATTTCAAATAAACAATTCTGTACTCCTTTGAAAATGAGTGGTGTACCATTGACGGTTGTTAAGGCAACAAAATGTTTTTTAGGTCTCTCAATTCAGTCAAACCTCAAATAAAACGATCATTTAAATGAATTGAACACAAAATTAATTTCATTATGCTGTGCGTTCAGAATTCTTTCAGTCAGTCTTCATACCGCTCGATGTGTATATTTCGCGAATGTTCATTCCCGCCTGAGATATGGGATAAAATTCTGGGGAAATACTTCTTATAGCTCCCAGGCTTTTAGATTACCAACACGAATTCTACGAATAATAACCAAATGCCACCCACGTGATTTTTGTGAACATCTCTTTATTAATCTAGGAATTTTACCATTACCTTGTCTGTTGATTTACGAATCAGTGATTTTAGTGAAAAATGACTTACTCAAGGGCGGGAATATATTTTAAGAAAACGCCGATGTCTATACATATTTTACAACACTTTGCCAGATTACATTAAACGATTAAATTTGATAGAAAAGTTGAAATCGCAAGTAAAATGGTTTCTTCTGCATAACAGTTAGAACTGTTCTGCATAACTAGCAGAACCTGGCAGACGTTGTCCTGCTCTCTCTTTTTTCACACTCTTTTTCCTTCTTTCTCTCTCCCTCTTTTTCCATCTCTCTTTCCTCCTCGCTTTTTCCCTCCCTCTTTTATCACGACTTCCCTTTTCCCCCTTCTCCCCTTTTTCAACTGTCAAGAGACAGGGAAAGATCCCTTTCTATTTCCCTTTTTCTCGTTTCCCCTACACTCTTCCTCCTGTCTCTTTTTCCTTCTTTCTCTTTTTCCTCCCCTCTCTTTCCGCTTTCATCCTTTCCCCTTCTCATTCCTCCTGTTATTTTCTCCCCTCTCTTTCATTTACCCTTTCTCCTTTTACCCCTTCACTCTCTTTACTCTTTTTCTCTTTTCCCATTCTCTCTTTTCCCTCCTCTCTTTTTCCACTTTCTTCCTTGTCCTTTTTTTCTTTTTATTTGCCATCTCCCTTTTGCCATCTATCTTTTCCTTCTCATTCCTCTCTTCCCCCCCTATTTTTTGCTTTCTATCTCTTTCCACACCCTTTATTTCTGTCTCTTTTACCCTACTTACTCTTTCCTCGTACTCTTTTTACCTTTTTCCTTTCTTCTTTTTAACTTTATTTTTCCTCTCTCTTTTCCATATCTCGTTTTACCCTTTCTCGTTTCCCCTACTATCTATATTTTTTCCTCTCTTCTCTTTATATTTTCCTCTTTTCCTCTCTCTCTTCCTTTTTTCTTCTTTCTCTCTTCCTCACTCTCTTTTTTCTCTATCTTTTCCGTCTTTTTACATGTATCTTTTGCCCCTCTTTCCCCTTTTATTTTCCCTCGCTTTTTCCACCCGCTCTCTTTTCTCTCTCTATTTCCTTCCCCTTCTTTCTCTCTACCCCTCTCTCTTTCCCTCCCTGCTCACTTTATCTTGAATTGCTGGTTCCTCCTGGCCTCCTCGGCCTCGCCCCGCGTCACACAGCAACCCCCTACAATAATGAAGCTGGGTTCCCATGACTGGGAATTGCATTTAACTGAAGCGCCATCTTGTGCTGCACCGCCTTCTAGTGGAGTTACAAAAAAAACAGCATAAAAATCTCCATGAAAACACACAGATCTGCCACCTTTCATGGAGATATGTCACACGGCCATCCCCTATGCTTCTTCTGTGATTCTACCGCACCGCTGCTGGCCTCTGGCGGAATATATAAGGAACCCGTCTCTTAGCGACAGGTGAAAAATAACGACCGTGGCGCATCTACCAGCATATTATTTAAATTATTTATTTTCCGCATTTGTGTTGTATTAATCTTTACCAAACTTTGCAAGGGCACTGCGTCAAATCCGAAAGAAGAGCCTGCAAATATTTCGTATCTATTCGATGTCGGTTACATGTCGTTGAATCCACTTTTATTAGTGCAGATAGATTCTGACCATCAAAAGGAAAGAAACATTAATTTTAACAGTGATGTTTAATGTATTATTTACCATTTGGACTGTATAATTCTAAACAACCTGTAACAAGTATTGTGTCGCAGCTTCTGGGTCTGTGACCCCCCCTCTCGATTAGGTTTTTCCTCCAGTTTCCCTGATACTTTGAGCAAATGCAGGGATGGCCCCTTGTTTTGCTTCTGGGCATAAATGTAACTTCATTATCTGCGCACGTCTTCTAGAATTCAGTGGGAAATATATTTATTCAAATTATCGTTCTCCATGTTGTGGAGGCAGGAAATATTCTTTCTAGACGAAGGACATGATGAGGGATGAGAACCAGAATTTATATATGATATTCCCTTGAAAATAGCTTTTATTACATCGAGCGAATGTTTTGTTAACAATCCCAGCAAAAAACGCTCATTTTCTTTCTGTATTTAAAATTCAAGTAGTATATGGCTTAGGTTAGGGATCACAGAATTATGAAAACGTTCACAGAATTTACTTCTCCTCGTAGCACCTCTCACAGAGTTTTTAATTACTTTTGACGTAAAATAAATAAACTAATTTTTTATTTCGGCCGGTTCTTACTTCAGGGAAAATAATTATTTCAATTTTGGTAAGACTGCTTAATTATTCTGTACATTTGTCGCAAATAGCACGAGCGTGTGTATGGGAAGACGTTAAGATGTGCGATTTAGAGCTACCAGAATTCGCGATTTGGTGTTTTGCAGTGGTGCACTGGCGGGGGCTCAATGGATGCGACTGATTTGTCGCATTCTCAAGTTATTCCGATCTTTTCAAACTTTTAGTAAAAATATGTTTCTCAAGAATATCTCTCTATTCCGTCGGCACCTTTCGAATTTTCCAAGAGCTTTCCGGTAGGTGTCAGTCACCCTCGTGGATGTGATGAGCTAAAGTCCCTTCGACGGCTTCGCTTCGTAAACGAAGCCATTGAACTCTCACCATGTGCTGTGTGCAAGAACGAGGTTTTGGCCGACGGTGTTGCAACACTGTCGAATTTATGACTTCTCATTGACGTTTCTGTACCCCCCTCTTGCCAACGCTTCGCCATCGCCTCCTGTTTAGTACCTCCTCTTTTTTCGGTACAACAAACTGGGAATCCCAGTGGTCACGTGCTAAAATACTAGACTCCAAAGCTTGATCACATTACACACACATGCGTACGCATGATGGCCAACAGTCCTGATCCAGAACGTGATTTAAGAGACGTGAATTTTCAGTACTGACGAGGAACTCTTATGCTACTGGTAATAATTCTTTGATGCCAGGTTCTTCTCGTATTTTGTGTGAATTGTGTTGTGCTATTCAGGTGAATTTTGATAACGTCTGTCATGTATTCACGTTGTGTGTATTGAGACAGATCAAAATATCTCAACATATTTAATTAATAATAAATTAAAATACGTGGACGAATTTCGAATAAAAAATCAAATAAGTTCGAGAAAATATGAACAGGAACGTGACGTTGGGGACTTAAACGTCGTGAAGAATTCAATAGAATTAATTTATATGAAGTATTTAAAATAATTAAAAAATACTTTAAATAAATATATATTTATATAAGAGGGCATTACTGACATACACAAAGGAATTCAGATGGTCCAGTATCAAAGGACAGAATAGTATAGAAGAGGCGAATGAAAAAATGAGAAACAAGACACAAGCGAGTGCAAGATGAGCTTCTTGAAGTACAAAATTTGATCAGAACGAGTCGTGAAAGGAAGGCAGCGGATGTTCAGCTGTGAACAGAATGAATTTTGCTAAAGTTTTAAAGTAGAATGATTTGTGTCTCGGTACGCGTCGGATAATACAATTTTAAGGAGTATAATACAATTTTAAGGAGTATAATACAATTTTAAGGTGTATAATACAATTTTAAGGAGTAAATACAATTTTAAGGAGTATAATACAATTTTAAGGAGTATAATACAATTTTAAGGAGTATAATACAATTTTAAGGAGTTAAATTACTTGAGGAAAAGCGCGAGAATACAAATTCGCGGCGGACTAGATGTCGTATAATAGAAGCGACGAATAATTTTCGGACGACCAAGTCTTGGGACTGTGCGGATGGCCAGAATGGAATTTGGACGATGGGAGCAGCGGTGACGACGCTCAGGACGGAGCGTTCGACGCATCGCCAAATGAGTTGTTTTTCGACGATAAGGAAGTGTTATATAAATAAGAATTTTTAAAGACATTAAAACCGATAGATTTTCAAGGCCAAGAATGTTAATTTAAAAATAATTTAAGGTACGTTTAAACGATTAGAAGTGAAGTAATGCTGGCCATCATTAATATACTAAGATATGGATAAATATGTCATTTGTGTGATAAGCCAAGAAGCCTGGGTTTACTTTAAATGATAAAATCAGTATCCAGCATTGGAAAAAGGTCACTGTTTCCAAACTCGGGAGTCAAAGAATACGCGTTGTTAGGACAACGAATCAACAAAGTTTAAAATTCTATGCTTGGTGTCATAACGCTGTGCAGATGGACACGGCCCCGAACACATTACATGGAGAAGTGTAGAGAGGGCTTTGATAGCTATGATCTTGTGAAAGGCCGCATGGGATCATTCTCTAGAAAAACTTTTAAGCGAACGCACGTATGTGATTGGTGAGATACAAATGGATTTTCAGCATAGGCTGGAATGAATGTGTAAATGATAGTGAGGCGGATATTTATGATTAGTTTGTGGTTTGAGAGCTTGTTATTGTTTAATTATTATTAAATTCTAATTGGAATTTTTATTAATGTAGTAGTTGGGGTTTCGGAAAAATAGCCTCGTGTTTCGAGAGGATGTACATTAGGGTAGCTCCATAGATGGAGAATTTTTCAACAAGTATCTGAATATAGTCTGTCGCGAGTAGGTGTTTCAGATGAAACATACATAGATAGAAAAAGCCGCGACCGCGTATTAATTTTGGTGGGAATATTAAATCCTAGTAACAGCACATCGTTGAGGACATTCTTGGAATATATTACATCTATGTGTAAATTCTGTGAACATTGCTACGCGAGAAGAGAAAAAATGAAAAGAGGCAAGAGGGCTTTAAAAAATAGTGTGATATGGAAAATTAAAGTGCGAGGAAGTCGTTTTTAGCTATATTTTAAAAAGGAACCCATGCTATTGAAATTGAGTGTGAACGTTGTAGTTTGTGTGATGCGTGAAATAGAAACAACCGAGAAGAAGAAAGAAAGGAAAGTCAATTACCCTTTTATATCACGGTCAACAACTAAAACTGAATTCTTAGTGAAAGATGAATTAAAGACCTGTAACGGGGTGGGACTTTTTGTTGTAGATATTAATAGTTTCTGTTGTTAATTTTATTGTTTAAATAAAGGAGTAATATAAGTTTATTTGTTCAACACAGAAACGTTTAACATATTTTTTAGTATAGTAATTTTAGGTAATTATATGAAATATTTTTACACAATTCGTCCTATATTTTCCGTATTGAAACAGTACGACACACTCTGGGACATTTTTAATTTAGGCAAGGACGCGGGAATTGCTATACATGGACAACATTCTGTTAGTCAGTCGAAAACACATCTATCACGATATTGGTAGAAAATGGTGTGGCGTTAACGACATTTGCATCATGTAAATGATTGATTCATTTATATCAAGATGTTATAGTAAGCTTACGACTTAAATTCCAACCCGCACGGTGTTTTCATGTTCTATATTGAAAAGTAATTCTCATGAGATAGAAAGAAATTGTAATATATACAGGAATAAATGTTACATTTTTATTACATATTTATTATTATTGTTGAAAAGGCATAATTTATAGTAGTTGCCATCAATCTAATAATTGATCCCAATCAATAGAACTTCCAGGAATCTTGATTCTGTGTAGAATTACACGTCTACACGCAACAGGTAAGGAGTAATATGTTGTATGACGAACCCATGGTTAAGTTCAGAGTAAAGGAAATGTAATAAATTAAGTGGAGCTAAGCGGAGGTCAAGCTGTTATATAGACCTTTACTTCTGAGACGCTCTTTTCGAGGCAGAGCAACGCAATTATGCTTACGCGGGCGCCAGCTGCCTGCGGCTACGCGACACAAGGTATTCAGACCCTGAGAAGGAAGTATTGTTGCACCCGATAGTAAAAACCTGAGATAGACAAAATTGAGTTAAGTATAGACGTAATCAGAAAAGGGTTTAAATTAAATACATTAGTAAACAATAAGGGGAAAAAGTGAGTATCTCAATTTGTTAGATTTGCATGATTAGACTTTACTAAAAGCTTTCTTTGAAAAGGCGAGCATTCAGAGTGTGTTAGAAACTTCCTTCCCCTTCAAATAGAACTGCAATATCTGCAAATCTTTAGTTACAAATCCTTTGCTAATTAAAGCGATTTGATTGATTTGATTGATTGATTGAGAGATTTGCTAATTAAAGCGATGACATGTATTGATCTTTAGACAACATGTCCATTGCAAAGGAACACTTAAAAATCCATCAAGATTTAAACGTTTGCTTATCCGGTAAAATATATTTCACCTCGGTATGTTAAAATAATGCGTCACATATTGTGAATTATTCAAAACACGCGGCAACATGTCGGTAAACACCAGTGCGCATGAATCTAGTTAGACCTCAGAGTCGAACTTCGACTTGCAGCCAATGAATTCCCAGTTTTTACCGCAATCAAATACGCCAAAAAACGACCCTGAACTGGGAAGACGTCACTGCAGACATCACTGGCGTCAGCGCAGAGTGCGGTGACCAGACGGCTCTCCTAGTGCAGGCCTGCGTCATCTTAATTAATGGGAGGCAATGCCTCATCCAAAGTACAAACCAACGTTCAGAGCAAGTGCGATTAAATGCCTCTTGTAAAAAGAGTTTTAGGGGAAGTGAGTGAGCGCGTATTAGAGCGTCAAAGTCAACTACTACTGTCATTAGTTTCGTGTTTTACACAGGGCTTGATTTCTGGCGGAATGCGAAGGAATTCTGTTCCGGTACCTCTGAAACGAAATAGAAAAAGAAAGTAGAGGCCAAACACTTGGCAACATCGATTTTTGGTTCGCCCAATTTTTTCTAAACTCTGAAATTAATAATTTTCCATTTAATTGTATCATTTCGCGAATGTAATAACATTATTATTGAAAACAATAAAATATTACTATACACTATTTGTTATTTCCGTTTATTATCATTACATTTACGTAGAGGCAGTGCTACCACTGTTACTAAATGTTATTGATTTATGATCTTGAAGTATGATTTATATTTATTAAATTATATTATAAATATATAGCTATTTCTATTAATTTACTAATTAATTTGCGACGCTTTCCGGAACTTAAAAGTATATAAATCAAGCCTTGGTTTCATATATGTTATATCCCAGGAAGCGGCGATATTCCTTCCATGTGGGGGATAGAGGTCCGGTGTCAGCGGTGGCTTGTGGGATTTTCCTCTCACGTATTTTTCCCACGAGGCAACATCCCAACCGGAACAAGCACTAAGCTCCACACGTGTATGAGTAGAGCAAATACATTGGAGTGAGTGTGTGTATGTAGTCGGAGAGTTGGGAATAAGGATGAGGGGGAAATATTGCGTGCAGTTCATGGCTCCTTTGTTAGATAATACGGGAAAATATTCGTGTAAATTCATCAACAACAAGAAGGATCTGATCAGTAAAAATAATTTATGTTACATTGTCTACCAAGTCAATGTAAACAGCTAGACACAGACAAGTACGCCCATAACTTGGTTAAATAAATGTACGAGTACTAAGTTATCATAAGCTGAATTCAAATATAACTAGATTAACCCATTCAATTACATCGCACAAAAGAAAGACCTGTAAAACAGTTACAAGAAAAAAGTTTATACAGGATGAGTCACAAAACTTCATCACCTCCTGTAATTTTTGAAAGGTTCAAGTTATTGCAATGCAGTTTTCACAAAAGTGCATGAGAGAATGGGACTAATCAGTGTATGTATTCGTTTTGATTTCATCACTTGTATTTTAAGAGATACTGAGGTAACTTTCTAAAATCAAAATTACTGTAAAAAAAAACAACTTAAAATTTACTCACGAAAATGCTTATCTAACATATGATAATATGCATATCATTGGATTCGACATTTTATGCTCGTCATGGTAGACTAAAACAATATGTATAATTCCATTTGAAAAAACAAAGTTACCTCATTACATCGAAAAGAAACATGATAAAATAGAAATGAATACATTTGCCCGGTCATGCACTTCCGAGAAAACTATATTTCAATAATTTCGACCATTCAAGAACTGCAATAGGTGCTAAAGTTACATGGCTCGCGCTGTATATCATGATTAGAAAAATCGATCAAGTCAAAAATATTGCACGTTGTCGTGCAGAAATTACCTTGCAAGACGAATGAATTGAAAGGTTTACCATTTCTGGAAAAAATATCATTACTATTCACTGTGATCACACTTTTAGCACAGACTTTCATAAACTTATTTTCAAAAATATAATTGAAATGATGCATACTTACCGAAATCTGTATGTGTATGTTGTTCACTACAACTTAACTTAAAAAATTGTAACTTGAAAACGTAGTTTATCACATGTAATTATAATCAATGATAATTTTTGTAAGAACACATATCTAACTATTGCTTGACATTGCTTGTATATACATCCATTAATCCAAGTATTGAAAAACGTTCATTAATCTTTGAACTTAAAAAAATTGCTATGAAATGTTGATTGTTTTCGATGCTGTAGCTCTTTCGCAACTCGCAAAAACGATCAAGACAACAACTACAAGGAAAGTAGCAGATCTTGAAAACGACGTAATGTGTAAATGACGGCAAATAAACTTTTATGCTATTAACTTTAGATACAAAAAGGTTACATATCAAAAACTGATTAAATTATAAAACGGATTAATAAAAGTAAGTGATAACACACCTCAGGCCCACTACCTTGTCTTCAAAGAAAAAATTAACGAAATTTAGTGGATTAGAATGAACAAATTTCTTTCTGAACGAATACCTTTACTATTTTAAATCTATAGATTATTCTTTCACAAAAAATATTGAAGGACAAACATGACACGAATAGTATAGAAATAAAACTGTGGAAAAAATTGTAAAATTCTATAATTAAAAAAGCCAAACCGTAAAATTTGTAAACAATTTTAACAATCTCTAATGGATAATCAATAGAATAAAGCTGTTCGAAAACATGGTCTTAAAAACTTAAGTTAAACATAAGTTAAGGCTTAGCTATCGTTTAAGCTCTAGAGAAAATGTGATATTTGATGTTCTTTTTCACTGGCTTTTTTTGACATTTAGAAAAACGCTATTGTAAATCTTTCGAAATACCTCCACTCACAAATGCAATAATGTATACAAATTGCTATAAATGTGCTTATTAACAGCGCGAGAAATTTTCTTAAAAAATTACATTTGTGTAATTAAAAAACAAAAGAATACACAAAAATGAATTTTAAGTCACATTAAACAGCCATTAGCACTATCCGTACTGTAACCGCTATCCCACATTTACAAGTTAGAATGCAACTTCACTTCTTATCACTGTAGAGCGCTGCACCGATGATGAGAGTACTCCCATTAACCACTAAAAGCCGCAGATATTTGCCACCGCTCCAGAAATTATTTGCTTCAACGCACCAACCAATCACAAATTTCTTCGACACACTCTCAAATTACGATGAAGAAAAGTATTCTCGTCCATTTTGCCTGTGATCTGCGAGAAGAGAGGTTGTACTGGAAAATTGCCGACTGCGGAGGAAAGCGACGGATGTCTTCTAAAAAGCTCATTAGAGGTAATGAAGTTACAATTTACTGAATGGAAATATTTAACGTAAAAGAAATACAAATGTTTTATACTAACGTGACAAGAATAATCATGAAATTCCATGAGAAGTGTACCATGTAATTTCAAATAAAGAATTACAGTGACCATAGCTTGCGATTGTAACTTTGGGCATATTCGCGACTAATAAGTAACGTTTCTCCCCACGGCTTTTTTCTTTTGCCAACATTTCTTTCCTACAAGACGCTGACACAAGATTAACTTTTGTTCTGGGAAACGAAATATAACGACGCGACCTCACTACTACGCAGGTGACGGAGCGCAAGATAGAATTCTTCTCTACGGCAATGACACCTCGCCAGAATACTCGGCTGTCCAACCCTGGTTGCGGGGGAAGTCTATATTTCAAGCGACTGAGTGCAGATTTAATACCAGTGGTATCGTGAGTTGAAACGTTCTGCCGTGAAGTGCATTGCCGTTTTCCCTTGTTAGCGTATCTGGCGTAATTTAGCTAGATGATATATTTGCAAGCAAAGTGAACAGAATTCTAATTACTGTAGGTGACGTACATTATTGAAGTCATTACTATAGAAAGTGTAATTCATTCAACGCCTGTGGTAACTGAAAACAGACGATTTTACATTAGGAATTACCGAATTAGTTAGGAATTAACGACTTCTTTGAGGCCAAAGAAAGTGTTAACTTGATGTTAATGATTTTCTAAATTTGCACATTTCACACGAAAAACTAGTAAAATTTTCAAAAAATGTACATGAACTTAAAGAAAGAACTAATTATGGACGATAATTTTCATTTCTATGAAAAATCTCTCGTCAATTTTGTAGTTGTAGGATGCTCACGAAAAAAATCAAACTTTTGCAATTTTCGAAAGTTTGGAGTTTACAGTAAAAACCAGAATGATTCCACCATTTGTAGGTGTATTTTACTCCGTTCTTATAAGAAATTTAAAAAACAAATTGGGAGCCACTTCTGAGAAAATTTTGAAAATGTCACAGGAACTATAAAAGGTACGCCCAAAAATTCAAAATCTCAGAGCATCACGTCGAGCGAAATCCACATGGGAATATTAATTTTTGAAAAAATTCTTTTAATAGTATAGACAGTCGTGCCATTTCCAAACGGACAGCAAACGGACGGATGGACGACGGACGGATGGACGACTGACGGATGGACGACTGACGGATGGACGACTGACGGATGGACGACTGACGGATGGACGACTGACGGATGGACGACTGACGGATGGACGACTGACGGATGGACGACTGACGGATGGACGACGGACGGATGGACGACGGACGGATGGACGACGGACGGATGGACGACGGACGGATGGACGACGGACGGATGGACGGACGGATGGACGACGGACGGATGGACGACGGACGGATGGACGACGGACGGATGGACGACGGACGGATGGACGACGGACGGATGGACGACGGACGGATGGACGGCAAACGGACGCATAGAGGGACGGCAGATGAACGGATAGATGGACGGCAGATGAACGGATAGATGGACGGCAGACGGTCGGACAGATGGACGGCAGAAGGATGGATAGATGAACAGCAGATGAACGGATGGATGGACGGCAGACGGACGGATAGATGGACGGCAGACGGACGGATAGATGGACGGCAGATGAACGGATAGATGGACGGCAGACGGTCGGATAGATGGACGGCAGACGGACGGAGAGATGGATGACAGATGGAGGATAGATGGACAGCAGACGGAGGATAGATGGACAGCAGACGGAGGATAGATGGACAGCAGACGGAGGATAGATGGACAGCAGATGGAGCATAGATGGACAGTAGACGGACATATAGATGGACGGCAGACGGAGGATAGACGGACGGCAGACGGAGGATAGACGGACGGCAGACGGAGGATAGACGGACGGCAGACGGAGGATAGACGGACGGCAGACGGAGGATAGACGGACGGCAGACGGACGGATAGATGGACGGCAGACGGACGGATAGACGGACGGCATACGGACGGAGAGATGGACGGCAGGCGGACGGACGGCAGTAAGGCGGTCGGCAGTAAGGCGGTCGGTAGGCGATCGAACATTTTGAAAAAAAACGCTTTTTCGGTATCAGGGAACCCCAAAACGTGTATTTCCGTTGAAATCTCGAAATAGAATGTCTGCAGCATTACATAAACTTCTTTATACTGCGTATATTACTCTGTATATACACACGTATACGAGAAAGTAAAATTTACTCAAAACAAAAGGTCTTGAGGCTAAAATGTTAAATCAATTATTATTGGTAAAATAGATTATAGCATGAGTGTGTTGACTACGCGAACTCGGAACTGAAACTGAGATGATCTGTTTCGTAACTCCTTTCTTTCTGATATTCGTTGCGCTTCCCAACAATACCTTCACTATTTTCTCATAAACTTGTTAAGACTATTGTCCCAAGAAGACAGAATGTAACATCATTATAACAATGTCTACGGATTTATCATACTCTGTGCCAGAATTTATCCTCTCGTAAACATGTCTCATTACATGGCTTGGCGTCAGATTCCTAATTTGTGTTTCCACGTCAATGTTAATGCTATCCCTATCTCCCACTGTACTTTACAACTGTGTGTGAACCTTTGGTAGTGTTAGCCACTTTTAAATTACAAAGAAGAGCCTTTCAAAGATATGACGTCACTTACCTCCAAATTTAAATTTTACTAAATTACCCTATACTGATCATTGGATTTTTAGTGAAATTATTTATGTTGATGTTAAGTGGATACGAAAAACTTGAAATAAAAAAAAACTCTTAGCAGAATTAGTAAACGATAATAGTAAGATAATTTTATGTAATTATTGTCAGAAACCTCAGGAACACAAAAATATTCATTTACAATTTATTTTATTTTATTCTATTTATTTAGTCAAAAAACAATAAAAACTGCACTGACGGATGGTGAGGAAGAGAAGTACAATCTGCGCACGTTTTCTTAAGTTCCAAAATATCTTCCCCACATTTTAACTCGAAATAGTTGAATGATGAATGAAAATTCAAAACAGCGAGGGTAATGACATATAAACTAATGACATATGACAATACTATTAATGACATTTCAAAACTTTCCCAAGTTAAAGAAAATCTATTTGCACCGGTAAATGAACTGATGTTTATATATTTTTGTATTGCTAAGAAAATAGTAACCTATCCCTGACTCTAGTCCCACCACAACTAACAAAAGGAGAGCATAACAAAACGTGCGCATAGTTATCACAAGTCCAGAAGAAAAACAAGGGGCCATCTCAACATTTGCTATGGCACTTCAGTGGCATCAGTCGATGCCCTGGGCCGACTCTAAGTAAAAACCTGATCAAGACAGGCGTCATTGACCCGGAAGCTTAAGCACATCAGTTGGTAAAGGCATATTAGGCTTTATCACTTCATCACCCTTAATGTAATCGTGCGCCGAAAAAAGCGAATTTTCCGGAGAGAAACTCTATCCTTGAAGCAAAAAAGTGAATAAATCTAGTTGCTCAATACTGAAATAAACCTCTAACACGTGTTCTGTGGGTCCTTGATACAGAAAAATCGATTGACGACAAGACTTCTGTCTCCGTCTGTGGTCAACGCAAGTGCCGAAGCTGTTCAGCCGATTTTCTCAAAAATTGATATTACCCGACAGTTCAGAACATAGTCGAGGCTCAGGGATTTTCAAACGTATATTTTGATTTTTGAGTGTACTTTAGACGACATTTACGTTTCTAAGCGTCGGTCCAAGCTGGGGGTTCTATACGGCGCTTCTACGGCATAATGGCAGCAGTGTCGGTGAGTTAACTGAGACTTTGAGTTCGCGTCTTGGAGCGGAAAAAAATGTTGCTGGTTGAAAACACTTTTGCAAGTTTATAGCATTATAATATATCGGAGTAGTTGGAAATAATGTGAGAAAGTATGTGCTTTTGTAGCACTAGTTCAAATTATACAATGGAACTGTATACTAATGCATTATATACCGTTAATTAATATTTTTCTTTTCGATGGTAAGTATAGTTTCTAATTGTATAGAAACAGTAATGCAACAGAAAATACTTTACCGATTTTAATTGATAATGTATTGAAAATAGCATACATGAATTATACGTAGATTTCTTGTAATTTATTGTACTAACACCTGATGAAGGCGATTCCTACGACGTGTGTGGTAATTATAAATACTGTCATTATTTCATAAAAATATGTTTTCACCGTTAAGTAAGTCACTTTTGACAAATAGTATAGAATCGTAAAGAAATGGGCAATGAATGGTAAGATTCCCAACTCAATGAAGAGAGGTTTGCAGGAATCTCGTGGATGGCATATACTTATTATTCGAATACTTTTTTTGCAATGTTAAAGTCAGGGTACTGTAGGAGGAGATTTTCCAGAATATTATGACGTATGTCAGGCGGAGAATGTCCATTTTCAAAATGCATGCAACACTCTGTATGAAGGTAGACAATTTTAGAAAATTTTGAATGAAAAATAATGAACTTAATTTAGTTTTTAATTCAGTTTCATTTGATGTTTGAATGAATTGAGAGAGCCAGAAATTTTCTTACCATATCATCAGTTAATTGCATAATGTTTATTTTCAATGGAGCATGGAGTTGGTTTGAAATGTTAAAATGCATAGGTACAGGTTTTTTCTTCCTTAACTATTAAAATATTACGAAACCAATTTGAAATTTATGAATTAGTATTATTTATTGTTTCTTTCTTGTAAAGAAGAATCGGTCATCAAACAGAACTGTTCTTTCGTTTCTAATGGATGAGGTCACATCGTTTACGTATAAAATACATGTGATAAAACCTAAGATGGAATTCTACGGGACCTTATGCTCAACTAGCAAAGAACTGGAAAGAGAAGTAAATTATATGCTTTCGTGCCATTACGGTATTTCTACTCTTTGATATCGATGAGCTTTTGCAACATAGGGCAATAACTTGAATTCCACAAGGAGATAATTTTGTGAGCAAGATGGCAATAACGTCGAAAGGTTTTGAAATGTCCAAAAATTGAGCTACAGGTGCTTTATTTTGGTCCATTGATAAAGCAACATCTTTGAGAAAAGAAAAAATGAGAGTTATTCATATGCAATTTTTTATACACAGAAATCAACAATTTACAAATATTTACAAAACAATTCACATAATTATTTTTTTAATATTTAGGCAATTACATGAAAATATTTTCATTAGAAAAAATATATTTTCAGAAAAGAAAAGAACAAACATAACATTATTACAATTCTTATTCCAAATCTCTTAAAGCTAAAAGCCATCACCGAAATCTATCCGTCGATGGAGTAAATTCTAGTCCACAACATCGCAAACACAAAGACGAAAATAGTGTAGCACACAGAAGCAAACAAGTTTATTAACAGACGTTGTCAGTGAGTTTATCTTGCGAACGTACGTGTGTCCATTAAGGAAAAGCGTGGCCATTTGGAACTTGTTATGAAAAGTGCCGAAAATATAATGACGCAAATCCAGGAGGAAAAAACACCAAATTTCCTGTGCCGTTTCAGAGCGTATGCCAGTTTCACCTTTTAAGGAAAATCTAACGTCAATATAAAATAATTTAATTTTTAGCCACGAGTAGTAGTAGTTTGTGATCATTTATATCAGACGTCTCTGTTTGTGGGAGCATATTACGCACGAGAAACAATACGAATTTGCAACAAATAAATTCGACTACATGGAATATTTAACTAATCGAACAAAAAAATTTACCACAAGAAATAACAATAAATGTATGTATCAATATTTTTATATAAATGCAATACAAGAACACTATTGCATTATTAAAAATAGAATACACTTCAAAATTACGCCAAAACTAGTTAAATTTTTAAGCCGCTGATCCGTGGAATAATTTAATTATTCAATATTCAGAAATAAATTGCCTAGAGAAAAAACCTCTCTCTTTAATATTGAGGGAAAGAGACATGTCCCAAAAGTATAAAAAATGAGGGAATACGGTTTTGTTCATTAATATTTTTAAATTAGTAGAGATACAACAGCACATACTTATTTGCATTATTTTTAACTATTGCAATTTTTGAAAATTTAGGGAGATCAACGATAATAGCTTTGCTTTGATCTATTTGAGCAAATAATATGAAGAGGAAAGTGTATGCATCTGAGAAAATTTTGAAAATATGCTAGAGGCTTCATGTAAAGTATTTCCAAAAATTCGTTTCAAATTCGAGCAGCCCCGATAATAACCAGATGGGTGGGAAAATATCAGTTTTAAAATTCTGTGGTTGGTTTAGGCGTCAGTGTTGTTCAAAGACGGAGGGACATATCTCGGGACAACCCCTGTTTTGATACCCGAGACTCAAGTTATGGTACCTACATTCTTATTACACTACGTATTGAAGAAAATAAGTGTTTTTTCTATTTTGTTAGATAATCTCAAAAGTAAACTTCCTTTTTCATGCGTCTGGAGCGCTGATCGAACGCTACCAGTGCCATTGATCTTTTGGTGGTCATCACTTACAAAGTTTCGTAACCGATACGAATAAGGTGATAAAGTTTGTATTGTTGCAGCAATATTAGTTTCTTCTTTTTTACGTCAAATATAAAATTATCATGTATACATAGACGATTGTTCTTATGAACAGTAAACAACACGAGCTATTGTTTTCTATTATTTTTAATAATGAAACATTTTTCACATTTTTTACGTTTCCTCATAATCGCAAGAAGTGGTTTTGAAACTTAATACTTTATTTACGTACTCAGTACTTCGTACTTTTGTTTCATTTAACCAGAAATTTAATACCATTTGAATAATGGGTATTCGATCTCTTAGTACTTCTTCCCACCCTCAGACACACACACAAAACCACAAGCACACACACAAACTCACAACCACACACACACAAAACCACAACCACACACACACAAAACCACAACCACACACACACACACACACACACACAAAACCACAACCACACACACACAAAACCACAACCACCCACACAAACTACAACCACCCACATAAAAAAACACAACCACCCACGCACACACTGTTTAGAGACTTTGGCGTGTCGCCCAAAGTTCTCAGGAGGGCTTGGGTTCGTGACCAAGGTCCTTGGCGTTTGAACAGGCACCGGACGTCCTTCTATGTCAGAAGGTGTCACCTCCTCCCATTTCACGGGAGGTTCCACGTGCAGGAGTTCCGAGAGGAAGGCGGTGTCATACAGAACGAGTCTTCGGGAAACTCACACAACGCGTTCTTGGGGCTTATTTCGTAAGCACAAGTTTAAACTGCAGTGGCTACTTCCTCTCAGGTGACGTCACCGAAAATATCTGGTACCTCAGCAACAAATTGTTTTTTGAATGGACATGCAATATCTTTGAACTATTAGATTAAGGCAGGGTGTCATAAAACTAGAAGATGCCCACAATGACGACGGTGCAAGGAAATCACGGTCGTTGCAATTCAGATGGTTTTTAAATTAGTTTCTAATAAAAACGGAACATCAATTATCTTCATCAATGGAGGTGAGAATGAAAAAGAAGGAATGAGGCATGTTCATTCAACTAATGTCTATTTATGAACGAAACCTCTGAAAATTAGATACAGAGTTTGTGTTTAAAGTTTTACTTACATCGGATGAAGAAAGCATCTTCCATTCATTCGTTTAAATAAAGAAATTATTTATTGTTTAAACTGTTTAAACTAGACCTCTGTTCTCTTGTTGACTGGCATGTTGCTGTAAATAATATGCATTTTTAGACAAACATTCTAAAATTACACTATGTGATGTAAAACCTGAGAAGCTGGGGGACAGGAGATTGCATAGTAAAATTACATGATTTGGGCTTTTGAATCGAACATTACATTTCAGCTCCCGATTTTTTCCGTCTTTTCCATCATCTTGCGGGAGCCCTACGGCTTCTGTCGCTTCCCGCCACATTGACCTATTATCAGCAGTTTGGTGATTTATGTTCCTCTGTCTACGCCGTGATTAAAATTTGCCCGCGGTCTTCCCCCTTTTCGCCGACTAACTAGCTCATAAAGTAAATATTTTTTGGCATTCCTCTCCCAGTCGACACGAGTCAACTACGTTTTGCATTTGCCCTCAATATGGTAGAGAAAAGCCTTCTCCATGGCAGTTCGAACTCTTATTTCGTTTTTAGCGATATGGTCAAATATGAATATCACGTGGTTCTTCTCAAGAAATTTGTCTCTATAGCTGCAATCTCCCTCTGTTCTTCTCCGATATTGTCCAACTTTCCGCTCCGTATGTTGTTAATAGTTCATGATGTACATATTTGTTGTTTTCTATCCACTTTGATGACCAAAGCAACGGATTTGTTAATTTAATACTGGTTCTACCGATACTTTTATGACACTTCACATATTACAGTTATGACTTCATGTTTGATAATATTTCCTGAATAGGTGTCTTTTTTATTTTTTTATTACGGCGTTTTATTAATTAATTTATTTTTCGATGGAAAGATATTGAGCCCACATGAGATCTCTAGTCAATTTTCCCCATCATACACGAAATCTTCGTTTACTGCCACTTACCTGCTTATCTGCAACAACATGTTATACAATGAATTTCCTTTTATTTCTACACCCATTCTTGCATTTTCCTGCAACTTTCCACAGACCTCTATAAGCATATTTTAAATAAAGTTGGGGCCAGACAATGACCATGAGTTAGAAAATTAGTAATTCAAAATGTTTTATTCACCAATTTCGAAGTTATTTTAGGGTTCTTATGAAAGATTTTATACTCGTGATTAAGGATCAAGGAAGCATCAACCACAAAATATATTGCAATATAATTTAATATTAAGAATTGACTGACGGTTAATTCTTAATATTCAATTATATTGGAATATACATTGTGGTTGATACCTCTTCATCTCTAATCATTATGGATTACCATGGTATCTCTGCTGCCACTACATAATTTTTGTATACCTTAGTCATATTTATCCCATTTTCTTTAATACTTCAACGAGTTTACAGAGTAGTACATTATTATAAACGTTCTCTAGATAAAGTAATATTAATTTGGTCTCTAATATTGTTTCTAAAATTTGTCTTGTCATTTCTGATCCACACATTTTATCCATACTTTTAAGTTGCTCTATTCTTCAGTGTTAATTTCCTTTCCAATTCTCATTTTTAGTACTTAATATTTAGCATTTTTACCTTCCAATTAGTTTGATAAACTAATTCCCATATAATTACCACAAGTTTCCTTACAACATGGTTTATAGATTGAACTTTTATATGACATATCAAAATCTTATCTTTTTCATCTTTCAACACGAATTTGTTAAACAGGTCTCATGAAAATGATACGTAAGGATAGGGTAAAGTTGCAATGATTAAGAGCAATTTCACATGATTATGAAAAATGGACTAAGTACTTTGCATCTTGATATAAGGGAAGGAATTGTTGTCGAGGGATGACAAAAGCTAATTCTGTTGGGGTGTAAGAATGGGAATCGTAATGCTTTACTGGAGACTTCAATGCCAGATTAGAAAACGAGCTTCATGGCAAGCCAATTTTAATTCAGCACAATGCTATCCCCTGTGTGAACAGAAGCTGATTTAGCTCAGAGCCAAACTGTGTGCCGAAGCAGAGAGACTGACTTGAAGGTTCTAGAGTTCGAGTCCCGAAGAAGGCGGATTTTCGACACTTTTCTAGTTACTACATAGGTCGAATTCAATAAATGTCTGGAGAATTTTAGCACCCGACTACTCTGCTCAGGAATTTTCCGTGTTGTCTCCCATACACACCAGACCAATGACAGAGCAGTACCTTAATAAACAGACCACGGACCGGTCGCAATATTTCCTTCCTCTTCCTTGCCCTCTCCTCTCTCTTTACACACGCGCGCACGCACGCTCACGCACACACACACACGCACACGCGCGCACACACACGCACACGCGCGCACACACACACACACGCACGCACACACACACACATATATAATACTACTACACACGACAATACTACACATGTCAGGACACCAATCAGAAACTTAAAGAGTTTTTCCCACCTACAGAGTCAGATTTGAATACCGTTATCGTCTACAATCCTTTCTCACACACTATGTAAATATCACAAATATTTAATTCATTTGGATGCGGTCGATTGAGTTTTTTTACCAACACTGAAGTATAATTCTTCTTGTCATAAATTATATCATGTACTAAACGATTTCAATTAATATCTGTCAGAACAGAAGGCTTAAACTTATCATTTACTCATCAGATTTATTGTACATATATGAGCTCTCAAATTTTACTGAATACACAATAGGCTCCTTATCTTGATGCAGGTGTCGTATCTTGGGCAACTCTTGCTGATGCAAGTGACATATCTTAGGAAATAGGCAGAAGTATACAAATACTCGAATAGACTTTTGTCTGCATACATTTTCCAAGACTCCTAAAAACGAAAGTATCAAACAGTTGCCACGAATTATGATAAACTATTTTATGAGGTTTCCAGCCATTACACTAGCCCACAAACACCTGTTGTTGACATCCTTGACAAGATATTTTAAAGAAAAGAAGTTCAACACTATTTCGCAACTTTCGACAGAATCATGTTATAATTCAAAGTTTTAAATAGATTTTTATATGAATATTATCCTGCATCGTACGTAGACAAATCAAATTTTACAATTTCAGAAAATTAAGCTGACAATACATTACTTCCTCGTTTTTGCGTCTTCCTGAAACTTTGTCGAGTCTCGGATTTCCCCTTGAAAATCCTCCTGCCGTCATCGCAAGATGGCCTCTGTAAAGCTCTTAACGAGCTTTGCCCTGGGAACTTCCGGAAGTTCCCCAGGCAGGACCAGTTTTTGTGCTCCCGGGGAAACGTATCGAATATGCTCTTAGTATCAGATAAGTTACGTGATTTTCTGCAAATGTGTTGTTCGTCCTCCAATTGTCAGGAAGCGCTCATCAACGAAGCCCAGCGTATTTGCGCGTCGCACCTTCCCACGTTTCCCGCTTCATTATCCATCCACAAGATTCTCTCCAATGACATTTGTAAGTAATAATTAAAAATGTGTTTGTGAAAAAGTCTTCTTTCATGAGAAATACTACATATGAATGAGTAATTCTGATTACTCTAGTAATTTACTACTCGCGAAATGACGAGTTGCTTTATCGATTGTGCATCTTATCGATTGTGCATCTTATCGATTGTGTACCTTATCGATTTTGTACCTTGAGTTAATGTATTTGTAATAGTGATATTGTATTTTGTGTTATCTTAACATTTTTTGTATTTAATGTTGCTAGTGAGTTTGTTTATCTGAACTGCTGTGTGACTAAATTAATTCGCAAACTTGAAAAAGGTAAAATAATTAGTATTAACTGAAACCTATTGATTACTGCACTACGTGTTCTGGCGGAAGTGATTTGAAACGACACTTGTTTATGATTGAGCTCTGAATACGTGTAGCAATGTTTAATAGGACAGTCCTATAAGCATATTACAAATAAAATTGAAATTGAAACAAAACTTTGTTCCGATAAGATCATAAAAAACAAACACTCTAAGAATCAATAAACACTGTGTCTAAATTAATGTTAAAAAAATTAATGCATTGTCTGATAGAGAACTTAGAATGGCCCCGCACGTCGAAGGTACATGAACTATACACATACAATGCCCCAATCAAGGTGTACCTCAAAACAATTATGGCTTTTCTTTTCCGATTTTTCTTACCGCTTCTCCCTATTGGCCAATAATAAGCGGCGACTCATCTACCTTAGGAGGCGGTATGTATCGGTCGCTGAGTTAATGTGCGATAAACCGCTTCTGTACTACAGGTATAACATAACCTCTTTGATTTTCATATGCTTTTAGTTATTTTCAATATTTGACGTATTTTGGAACTCTGTTGTACGTTTATGTATACAAAATGCATTCGTGATATGGTTCTATTAAATACCACTCGTGACTTGAAAATTCTCGGATAAATTCCCTCCTCGCTGTGCGAGTCAGATTTGTCGACAATTTCCAAAGCATTTTTGTACATTTACACCGTTTTTGTTCATTTTATACATTTACATCACTTTATACATTTACATACATTGATATTTACATTGTAAATTGCATTATAATAACATTTTTTTAATATCCATGAAAAAATCTGGTTTCCACTCAACTTTTTTGCAACCGTGAGAAAAGGATTTAACGCATGAAAATATAAGGAAGTAAACAGACGCAACTGTTTGTAACACTTCCGCATTCATGGTCCTAAATATTAAAGTGCTATTCCTCCAAATACGAAACACCTTTTTTCAAATATAAAATCACAACATTTTTTCTAATATCGTCATTTTGTCCAGTTTTAGAAATACATGTTCTTTATATACCATGAGAGAAGTGCGCACTTCGAGCAATTAATACAAAAAACAACTATTTTTACGTTCGCATTTAGACATCTTCCCCACTAACCTTGGATCCGTTAGTGATGAACAAGCAGAACTGTTTCACTATTGGATACCAAATATGGAAAAACGTTATAAAAAGAAATCTTGAACCAATTTATATTGTCAATCTATGTATAAAAACTGAAGAATTAGGGAAGAAAATCGAAGAATTCTCGTGAGAAATAAAATTAAACCAACGGATATTTTCGTTGAACGTTCACTATTGCACAGATGTTTTCAATTTACTATTATGCTTCTTAGTAAGTATTAACGTAACTAGTGTTACAGAAAGAGTGCCTGTGAATGAAATGTTTCTGGGTGAAACAATGTCACATATTGAATTCAAAATTTTGAAAGAAGTAGTAGGACCTTCTTACGTTTCTTGACTGATTTTTTCGTGTTTCCGGGCGCATCAACTGCATTGATCATTAGTCCCGTTGGTGTAGTGCATGTTTTTCATCGGGAGATGGCGGTGATCTTCTCCAGCTGGATGGCGAGATCCGGCGTCGACCTACCGTCGGCTAGTGGGCTTTCCCCCTAACCAGGAATCTCCCACCAACGGAGAACCGCCCCAGCCGGGACAAGCTCTAAGCTCCTGACCGGTTTCCCGGAATATGTGGTAGTGTAGTGCATAGTAGTGTAAGTGTGTGTGTAAGGGGAGAGGATAGGGCAAGGAATAGGAAGGACAGATCGCGCGCGGTCCGTGGCCCGTTTGATAGGGTACTGCTCCGGCATTCGCCTGGTATTGATCGGAGAAACCACGGAAAACTACCGATCAAAGCATCCGGCCGCTAGAATTCTCCTCCAGACAGCGACTGAATTCGACCTAGCTGAAAAGTTAGTGTCGAAAATCCTGCCGCCGTGAGGACTCGAACCTAGGACCTCCCGGTCAGAGGCGCTGCAGTGACATCAGATGATGCACTGAGCTACCGCTCCCGGTCCTTCGTATGTGGTGCGTTCATTATTTTCAAGTGAGAATTCGTAGAAACGTTCAAATATACTCTTTCGGACGTATTGTAAAAATGAGAGATCTTATGCTCAATATACTGATTCATGTGACTCCAATGTTTTGTATACTTTAAGGTATAAAGTATTTTACTCACTTTGACGCAAATTCGCAGATCGTTCCATACAGTGAATCTATAAAAAGAAAATATACCTAGTGGTGTCCATGCTGAAAAACGAATTTTCTTGACAACTATACCTTGGAGACGAATTTTTAAGTATTTACATTATTAATATTTTTTTGGATAATAAAGATAAACCAATTTAACAGATCAGATACGATTACTTTTATACTGCAGCTCTCTAAAATCCGCACAGTTGGTTCAAAGCATCAACTAATGTCTAAATAATACTTCTGACCTGGAGGTCCTAGGGCTCGAGTCCTGACGGTGGGAAGATTTTCGGCGCTGGCTTGTCAGCAAGGTCATATTCGGCCGCGGTCTGGGAAAGAATTCTAGCGGCCAACTGCTCTGATCAGTAGTTATCCGTGGTTTCTTCGACCAATACTTGCGAATGCTGGAGTAGTATCCTAACAAACGGGCCACGAACCCCTTGCAACGTTTTCTTCTCCTTCCTTGTCCTTTCCTCATTTCTAACTTACACACACTCACACTCACGAACGGTACAAGAGTACACACTTCTCGGGATACCACTAGGAAGCTTAGAACTTGTCTTGACGGTGGCGGTGCCGCACTGGTGCGAGATACCTAGAGGGGGAAACCTCTCAAGCCGACGTAGGTCGGCGCGGAATCTCCTCAGCCAGCTAGAAAAGATCACCGCCGCCTCACGCGAAAAACGTGCACTACATATACGGGAATAACGGCTTTAGCCGTTGACGCGCCCGGAATCACTCACCAGTCAGTCAATCAATCCTAGTTTCTAAATTTCTCGGATCTAATCAAATCGAAAAACGTTACTCATACCCGAGTGTATCCTTTTAAATATCATTTACATTTCCTCCAGGTTTTGCCAAATATAAAACTACCTGCATAAACATTTTAGAACACTGTTAGTTCTATTCTTCAGAATTACATTTTGCTAATAAGAATAAATTATTGAAAATTCGTCTATTTAGAGTTTAATTTTTGAAGATAAATAGGTAACAAATTGATTCAGAAATTTTGTCCCAAAATTTCATTTTACAGTATTTGAATTTTCCAAAAGTGGAGTAGACACAAAATATGTTGCTTTGATGTGTTATTTGGTTCCATAGTTTGTTTATATCCTGCAAAGTTTGCTATAGAGGAACGCATTATCAGAAATATTTTCATTTCATCGTTATTTAGAGGATCAATTTTAAGGAATTTTTCTTTCGATACTTACGTCCAATGGCATTTTAGCAAATATTTAGCGCCTCCTTTCATTCTTTTTGTAACTTCAAAATAACCTTCCAATGAACAAAGATGTGTCAGTGAAAGTAGCGCGCGGTCTGTGGACCGTAAGATACTGCTCCAAAATTCGCCTGGTATTAATCGGAGCAACCACGGAAAACTACCGATCAGAGTAGTCAGTCGTTATAATTCTCCTTCAGATAGTGGTTGAATTCAACCTAACTGAGGAGTTAGAGGTTGAATTTGATTTAACTAACCGGAAGAGTGGTTCAGGGCATCAACTGATGTCACTGCAGTGTCTCTGACCGGGAGGTCCTAGGTTCCAGTTCCGACGGTGGAAGGATTTTCGACACTAGCTAGATAACTAGGCCACGTTTAGCCGCTGTCTGGATAAGAATTCTAGCGGCAGGCTGCTCTGATAGTTTTCCGTGATTTCTCTCATCAGCACCAGGCAGTACCCTATGCCGGAGCAGTACCCTATAAAAACGGACCACGGACTGCACGCGATCTTTCCTTCCTCTTCCTTGTTCTGCCCTCACCCCGTACTTACACTTTTACTTGCACGACAGTACCACACATCATTGTAGACCGATCGGGAACTTAGAGCTAGTCTCGGCTGGGGTGGTGCCTCGTTGGTGGGAGATACTTGATTGGGGGTAAGCTCCACTAGCCCCCAGAGAGGTCGGCACCTGATCTCACCGTCTAGCGGGGGAAGATGCCTGCTACCTCCCGAGGAAAAAAACGTCCACTACACTTACGGGACTAACGATGTTAGCCGTTGACGCGTCCGGAATCATCAGTCAATTGACTTAGCTATGTAGTTAGTACCAAAAAACAGCTACCTTCGGGACTCGAACCTTAAGAGCTTACGATCGTTTATGCTGCAAATGCAACGACAATGATGCTACTGAACCGGAGCAGTTGGTCGCTTACAAGAACAAGTCGTTCGTTCTGTACAGAATATGATATTCTAATGTCACTAATCTAAAGTCTAGAAATATTTTTGTACATTTCTTGAATGGGTGTATGATGTACGGTTTAACTTTAATTTGTAATTGATGGAAAACTGAATTAGTGATACTAATTTTTCGTAATGGTTTCATTTATACCAATATTTTATTTTCACATTTTCTTCGAGAGGATTCCTTTTTTAGTTTGCATTTTTGGCTTCTCTTCATTGTATTTAAACAGCCATTCTCCACTGCAACTCGCGATTAAGGTTTGTTCTTTACATTTCTTGACTTTTCCTAACTTTAAACAACAAATATCAATAAACACAGTCAAAAATCAATGGAAGATTTTTTCGATTATTTCGTTTGTTCTCTTAATATCTAATCTTGTGCATCTTTTGTTGTATTTTAACCTTTCTGAGGCATTTCTTCATCAAGCAGAGTAGAATGGATAAATGAATGAATGAATGAATGAATGAATGAATGAATGAATTTACGAACGATAATATTATAAAAAATTATACATCATGGGACAGAAATGCATTATTTTTCCCAATGCGTAATTATAGTTCGAGGGCTACAAATAATTTCTATTAGGAAGCGAATGCTTTATCTTAGTCTCTCATTCGCTAACAATAAAAATTCACTTTTTGTCCCAGTCGTGAAAAATTATATTATGAAGTACAAGATGGTATTTTGTTACATTCTACTCCACAATCCCAAAGGGAAAACAAACATCCACGCCTCTGCTGGATTCGAACCCACGAAACATCGTCCCGCGCAGAGCGGTGCCCTCCACAATCATCCGCGCTGGGTAAATCGGCTCAGGGTAATTCCATCGCTTTAACTTGAAAAATATCCCATTCTTTTCCTTGAAGATACCGGAGTGCTTCCGCGGCTGGGCGAGGTGTGCGCGTGGGGTGCCGGGGACCTTCGCGCGTCACCCGCCGCTCGGCCTGCGTCGTCCACCAAAGAGAAATCTCCGACGCCGGCGCCTCGTGCGGTCGACCGTCACCCCCACCGCCGCGCCGCATCGCGCCAGCCCCCGCCCCGGCGAGTCTATATATACACGGCGGAGGAGCGCGCGGCAGAACCGCCGCCGCCGACCAGACGCCCCGCGACGCCGTCGCCACCGACGCCGCCGACGCCGCCCGCTCGAGGGTCCGACGCCGCCTGGGGGACCGCGCCACTTCTGCAGACGTAGCCGACCAGCCCAGCCAGCGCCCGCGGCACCGGCGGCCGGCCACCGGCAGCGGCCCGCTCCACACCCCTCCGCCCGGCATTCTCTCTCCGCGCTCGGGCCGCGCGAGGCCGATCGCCGCTCCTCGGGAGGCACCTTCGCCTGGGCCCCGCCCCGCCCCGTCCGCCACCGCCACAGTGCTACCGACAGTGGGACTGCGGGTGTGTGTGATCCGGCTAGTGCAGCCCGGAAGCGGGTTGAAGCACCTCCCGGAAGTGCGTGAGCGGACGCGTTTGCTGCTTCTTTCTGAGACAGGTAAGAGAGCGAGCGGCCCTTCCCGATTCCGACGCCCGGCAACGGCCTTCCGCTCTCCGGTCCGTGCCCACCCGAGCATGTTGCGGGCGAAACCAAGTGTGCGCTTACATGAGTGAATGAAAGTGACTGCCTCCTTTGAACCTGATAGTGCCGAGCACCAGAGAGAAGGAATTGAAATCTGTCCCTGGAATGTTTCAGGGAGAATATCCCATGACGAGTGCTATGTGCCAGGACGTTATAACGGAGTTAGAATTGCCGACAAAGAACGGCAGTTGGGATAAGTCCGACATCTTTCCGGTAAGAAATACTTTTCAATATTTACTAAATGTACGT
The DNA here is from genome assembly GCA_011170035.1 of Teleogryllus occipitalis. Lineage (NCBI taxonomy): Eukaryota > Metazoa > Arthropoda > Insecta > Orthoptera > Gryllidae > Teleogryllus > Teleogryllus occipitalis. The sequence goes on from BLKR01004282.1 coordinate 67,472, forward strand.
GGCACTCTATGGCATTATTAATGAAAACGCTTGTTCCATATATTTTAGCCATGCCGAATCCAATAAACTTAAAAGATCTTTCGAATAACTTATTAGTGACTAAATCTCATACAATATTTTCACTTAAGTGAAATTCTCTGGCTCTTGTCGCATCTCTTCGAATTTGAAACTGATATTTTAATTTTTAGTTATACTTTATACGGCATTATTAATGAAAACGCTTGTTCCAAAACGAGATATATTTTAGCCATGCCGAATCCAATAAACTTAAAAGATCTTTCGAATAACTTATTAGTGACTAAATCTCATACAATATTTTCACTTAAGTGAAATTCTCTGGCTCTTGTCGCATCTCCTCGAATTTGAAACTGATATTTTAAATTTTAGTTATACTTTATGACTAAAATCCCTACGATAACTTTTCAAATTTACTGAAAAATAGCTTACTTTTTCTGTAAATTTGTCGCTATAATTGTCAAAGTACGCTTTTAAAAATGGCACAGATCTATTTTCCTGTAAAATCTCTGCAACATCGAAAATTGCGGAACTATACCGTTTTTTGATTCCTCCAACATTTTTAACATGGAAGCTGTTCTTCAAAACTATATGTTTAATGTAACGAAAAATTAGTCCCAATGGAATCCATTTTTCAGAATTGAATATTTAAATCATTTCGCGTACATTTTTTCAAAAACATATGTAGATTTTGCTTTTTTCAGTGATTATAAACAATTTTCCACAAATAGTAAACATATTTTTTCAGTAACAGGATTCACATTTTTTTAAGGGCAGATCACAAAACAATGAATTTTATTATATAAAGACTTTTCCTTTAAAACTTTTGAATTTAAAAAATTAGAAGAGTCTATTTCTTTCGAATCTCTCCCGTTTCGTTTCCTAAAATTTTTTTGAAGATATGGCTGCAGTATTAAAAGGGTGCAAGTTGCAATATTATATAATCGTACAATCGTTAGAAATAAAACGAGAAAGTATGTGCTGTTGTATTATAACTAGCTGCATGTATGATGTAAACTTAATGCAAGTAATATCTACATGCCATTAAAACTAGCAATGTTCTGACTTAAACCGTTTATAAAAATTTCATGCTCACAATTGTCTTTTGCACTTCCTAATAAGAATTTATTTGAGATGTTCGCTTAGACGAAAGTTGGACTTTAATTTCACAACACCCAAATATTCGCTTTCGCATCAAAGCCAATTGGAACAAGTTTCTTCATAGCAATAAGGTCAATTGAGCACTTATTTAGAAAGTAAAAGCTCATAAATTTTGGCTGTGTTGATCTCGCATACCGAAAATTAATGTTTCAAATAATGAACGTGATTTTTCTCGCTTTCACTTTCAATGATTTCATTCATTCATTCATTCATTCATTCATTCATTCATTCATTACTTAATTAATGTTTTCATTAATACATTTTTGAAAATACTTGTTGATAACAATACCTATATGCTCACTTTAATTCATCTTACCCATTTACAGTTCTAATAATGAAATTTCTTCTCTTTAAATGAAATGTCGAAGAAAGTTAGGACATTTCATAAACATTCCATGGTTAGCAATGCAATGTTTGTTTAGAGGCATTGCGTAAGAAACAACGTTGTAAGATCTGACTCACAAAATACCATACTAACTGCCAGATGTTACGGAATAGTGAATGTCACGAAATCTGGGGTACCTTGACTAATCATCAAGCAAATGCGACATTCTGCATACACAATTTTCTCTTCTTTATCCAGAATAGGCACGATTTACTTTACATTAATGAGAATTATTGTGATCATACAGTACTAGCATTTATCCATTTGACATTCTATAAAGAGAGGAGAGTTAACATGGGAAAGGTTCAAAGAAGAGAAGATAACCAGCGCGCAGAAGAAAAATGGTTTTCAAAATTCAAAAATGCTTCATCAGAGACAAAACGGAATGGAATAAAGAATAAATAACATAACTGAGTGACCTAACATTTTAAAGCGTGATATTGAAATATCAAACTCATTTCCTCTAGAATATTAAATATTCTTGAATGTGAAGAAGAAGTGTAGAAAATGTTATCCATACAAAATACCAGACAAATTGAAAAAAGAAGTATAAAGAATAGCATTAAACAGCATAGCTTTATAAACTATTAATTATATATTTCAGAAGCATTAGTTTTCTCCAGGTTTGCAGTGTTTATTCTAATGTCAAGATCAGTGACAGATGCCTGTCACTAAATGATCGTGCAGCGAGTCCATTACACAGAGCCTAATCCGAAAAATTTACATAATCCACCACGACAATACCAGGCGTCTTTCGAGAACACTATCTCCGCATCCATCGCAAAAGGAACAGACACACGCATCCCCGAGCAGTCGCCGCTCTTCCAGGAGAGCCTCCGCGGCGCAGAGGGGGGGAGCGGTGGGCGTGCGAAAGTGTGCCTGGGCGATGTGGGCCGTGAGCAAACAGAGGCGCAGTGGCGCGGAGGGAAGGCGGAGAAGGACGCGGCGGGCCGCGGCGGGGCGGGGTGAGGTGGGTCGGGGCGGGACGGGGCGGGGCGGGACGGGGTGGGACGGAGCGGAACAGAGCGGGGCAGAGCGGGCGGAGCGGGGGCGGGGCGGCGGGGCGGGGCGGGCGGGCGGGGGCGGAGCGCAACGGAACCGGTGGAGCGTGGAGCGGTGGCGGGCGTGGCGGGGCGGGGTGGAGCGGGGCGGGGCGGAACGGGGCCAGGGGGCAGGATGGAACGACGCGGGGTAGTGAAGAGCGCGTGTATTTTTTTGTACTAGAAGCTAAAGCATAATGATAAATGGAACACGTGTTGGTTTAATTAAGTAGAAATACTTAAGTAGCAATTAAGCGAGAGGCGTGAGTCGAGGTAAACCGTACCTTTGAAGGACTTCGGGATATTTTACGATGGCTGGACTCAGTTATGTTTTAAGCTAGACGTAGAGGTCGAAGGTTGGAGTCACGCCGTCGACTTGTAAATGCGCGAACGATACGAGTTAATTCGATTGTATCGAACAGGCAATTATTTTGCTAAGATAACTTAACCCAAATCTCTCAACATATTTAACTTTTCGAATTACCACTCATTATACAGCGCATTCAATACGAGTTTCATTTATTCATTAGCCTTAACTGCTTGTCAAAAAAAAAAAAAAAAAAAGACTGGCGGGGCGCGGTCGCCCGTCGCAGGCGAAAGGGCAGCGTGGCCGCACGCGAGGTGGGAAAGGGGTGGGGTTCGCGTTGGGATGCCCGCCATCGTTGCGCCCCTGCACACGGCATAGGAATGACACGCGACAGATTCCCTCTGACGTCCAAGCTAACAATGCAACTGTCCAATGGGATTATCGTTCAATTAAGAATTAACACATCCTTTATCTGCACAATACGATATACCCTAATGCTTCTAATGACTTGTTTGCAGTCACTCGTCTCGCTCAGCAATGACTCGTGTGGGTACTTTTAATAACTAGTTACTTTAATAGGTTCTTCTTAACGCGTTCCGTTATGTTGAAAACAAAGAAAATCACTCTTTGAACAACGCAGCTTCGTTACTATCTACGAGTATATTAGTGTTTCTTAGTAATGTCATTCACACGAGGCACTTAAACACTCAATAAGGATTGTTTGGTTGACGGATTATCAAAGATACTTCAATTCATTACAAGATTTTGATTGCGGGAAGGAACAAAGGGCACGGAGGAAACTATTCTTTGTCGCAGTCGAGTACAATCATTTAATAGCTCATAACGTTATAAGAAAAATAGAATGTAAATTTGAAATATATATTTTTTGACATTTTAACGCTAATTCTCCCTTTGAAAGTTCGCTTTTGTCATAACAATAATGATATATTAATAAAATTATGTAATTAATATTCTTTAGCATAGATAATAAACAGCATTAAAGTGCACAATATATACCCATTTGTCATTAATTTGTCTTTATCTACATGGTGAGAGACATTCGTCAAAGTACATTATTGGTATTGCTTTATCAGCCTAACTCGGTATTGCCATTTTTTCCTCTAAACAATATTTTTCAGGCAAACTCACATTTTGTTCTAGTGTACGTATTATTTGTTATTCACGTTGTTAACAACACATGTGTACATCGAGTTGGTAGTGTAAAACGATTTTCTCCAACAGGGATATTCTATGGATTCTCCGACATCGCTCTACTTCCTCTCGATGCAACGAGAATTTTAATAACCCATTTGCATTTTGTAACATTTTTCACGAATTCTTATTGTTGTTCTACCTGTCGACTAGCGGGGTTTCCCCAGTCAGGTATCTCCCACCAGCGGGGCCTCGCCCCAGCCGGGACAAGTTTTACCCCGACCGGTCTCCCGGCATGTGTGGTAGTGTAGGTCATGTTAGTGCAAGTGTGTGAGGAAAGGACAAGGAAGTTTGTTAGGGTACTGCTCCGTCATTCACCTCGTGTTGATGGGAGAAACCACGAAAAACTTCCGATCAGAGCGGTCGGCAGTTAGAATTCTCCTCCAGATAGCAAGTGAATTCGACCTAGCTGAAAAGCTAGTGTCGAAAATCCTGCCGCGCCGTCGGGATTCAAACCAAGGACCCCGCGGTCTGAGGTCACCGCAGTGACATCAGTTGAGCCACCGCTTCCGGTGGCTGGGGAAGGGAAGAGAGTTGCCAGCTGGGAAAATTCCCCATAAACTGACGTGTAGATTGGCACCAGATCTCCATCCGTCGGGGAACGAATCACTGCCGTCTATCGGGATAAAAATCTTCACCACTATCGGGACTGATGGCCATAGCATTTTTTATTCCTTGTGGGCGCATTTCGGCCCAGTGCATGCGTCGCCGTCCGGCATTCACCTGGGGAGAGAGTTACCAGCTGGGAAAAATCCCCATAAGCTGGCGTGTAGATTGGCACCAGATCTCCATTCAGTGGGGAAGGAGTCATGGCCGTCTACCGGGATAAAAATCTTCACCACTCTATCGGGACTGATGGCCATAGACGTTTTTAGTCCCTGTGGGCGCATTTCGGCCCAGTGCGCGCGTCGCCGTCCGGCATTCACCTGGTGGCTGGGGAAGGGGAGAGAGTTACCAGCTGGAGGAAATTCCCCAGAAGCCGACGTGTAGATTCGCACCAGACCTCCATCCCGCGGGGAAGTAATCACGGCCGTCTACCGGGATAAAAATCTTCACCACTCTATCGGGACTGATGGCCATAGCAGTTTTTAGTCCCCGTGGGCGCATTTCGGCCCAGTGCGCGCGTCGCGGTCGCCACGCGCGCTGTCCAGTCGGTGGCGGCGGCGCGAAAGGAGCTGCGGGTCGCAGCGAGCCCCTCGCAAGTGGGTCGAGCGAGCCGGCGCGGCGGTGGGGGCGGCGGGAGCGGTGGCGCGATCTCAGCTGGTTGCGGTGAGCCGACGGCGGCGGCGGCGGCGGTGACTTTCCTGTCGGTTGCGTTACGACGGACTTGGGCGCTCGATTCGGAGCTGCGTTGAATTTTAGGGCGTTTCCAGTGAAATGATCAAGTGCTGTTGCCAAATGGTGTGTCTCGGATATGTGCATGTTTCGAGCTTAAAAGAAAAAAAGTTTTTTTCTACCTAATGTATTTAGTAATGGTTCCTTACAAATGCATGGAGGATTAGGCGTGTTTCGACTCATAATTTACGATTGAACCTTCCCTAATTTAATTGCAAGAAAATTAGTTTTATTTTTTAATGAAATGTTTTGCCACATATAAAAACGAATTAAATAGGTAACATTTTTAAATACCTGTCTACTCTAGGAAAAAGAATAAGAAAAAGATTTATTTTTAACTTTGTTTTGGAGAAAAATTTTCACATAATAATAATAATAATAATAATAATAATAATAATAATAATAATAATAATAATAACAATAACAATAATGATTCTAATAATGACAATAAATACAGAAACAATCATAAAAAATTGCTTGCCCGGCTCAATTCACTTTTCTACTAGCATAACTTCGGGAAAGTAATGTGGTGACGCAGAACTTCCGAGTTGTTTCTAAAGTTGACAAGTAAACGAAATTTTAACAAATACCCTGGGCGAGAAAGTGTGTAATATGTGACACAACCATTTGTTACAAAGCCTTGTTGTCTGTGGTGATACATGATATTTATGAAAACGTAAGTTACCTGGACCGAGCCTAATGGCTCAGCGTGTAGCGCGCTGACTTGGCATTCGGGAGGCCGGGTTCAATCCCCGTGCCAGCCATTCTGACCAGGATTTTCGTGGTTTCCCTCGATCATCCAGGTGAATGCTGGAATGGTTCTACTGAAAGGCCACGATCGCGAAACTAGCATCGCCAGCCGAATTCGTAAGCTAAGTGAAGTCACAAAAGTTAAGCGAATTCAAAACATCGCGGGTTTCTGGTGGGTGACCGACTAGGAATCCCGGGATTTAACGGCGCCAGGGCCAATTGCCTTTTACGGGACATTTAATGACGAAATCGAAATCCAAGAAAGTTACCTAGAATTACATTTGAAGAGGTCATTCACCAGTTAATGTCACGCAAAAGTAAGTGACAGAAGAAAAGAAAAATGGACACGTGCAATCGCATCGGAAATGCGAACACTCAAGACTAGTTAAAATTAACCCTTCATTTATTCTACTTGATTCTTTAATTTGTCATTTGATTGATTTCGATAATCCTTATTTAGTAAGCATTAAAATATATTTGAATAATTTTGTTAATTCTCGGCAAGTCTGTTAGTAGGTAATGTTGTTGAACATTTTCAGAAAACACACAATACATGTTATTAAAGGAGTTGTTGAACCCATCGAAAATCAAGTGAGGTGACAGTGAAAGAAAGCGTGTGTATACATACGAGCTCACTCCCAACATTGCTGCACGAAGCGACAAGTGACTTTTTAGATGCGACTCTCCGCTCGTGCTCAACGTTAACATCAAGAATCAGTGAAAGTATCACTTGCCATTGTGACTTGCGTCAAAGTTCGCTGTTCGTGTGAGAAGTCAATGAATGAGAGGCAGAGATTAGAAAACGTATCATGGAAAATGCTAATATTTCTTCTCCCTCGGTGGTGAAATTTTATTCTCTCGAACTACAGTAATATTTTAGAATATGTTAATGCATTTTATGTACTTCACAAATTAGAAGCAACAAATCAAAATGCGACAACAAAGTTAGTGCTTTTTGAAGTGGTCTTAACGTAGGATTTGACATTTTGTGATGCGATCATTTTCTTCCTCATTTTAAATAATCTTATGTTATTTAAGTTGGCATATATTTGGTGTACGTTCCAAAAGTTTCATATTAATTAATTAATTTAAAACTAAATTTCAAAATAATGCTTTCAAAATAACATGACATACATTTTTCTGAATGTTGGAACAAATCATGAGTGATTATTTGAATTAACAAATCAATCATATGCATTAGCAAATTTTAATTTTATCCTGACGTTTCGTTTTTGTCATACATTTTGTTCCTCGATTTTCAAGTTAATTTAAATGACAGACGTTTTCTAAAGTATGCTATTTAAACAAGGATTTTTTGCACAGAAAATACAAATGGAACACGGCAAAATCTTTGTAAACACATTAGGCTATATTCTGAAAGATTATTAGAAGGCGGCGTATCATTCAGTAAATTATTCAAAAGAAATGAACATCATTAGAATAAACCTGGTGTCAATTCGGAGGCTAAACTTTATTTATTGTTTAATATACACAAACCGTGTATTTCAATTTGAAGTATATGCCACAGGCAAGATTCAATCTAAAAAGGCCTAGTATGTAAATAATTCGATAATAATGCAATAGGTGGTCAGGCGTAATTACCTTCTCATACCACTACGAAGCCCATTAGATCCATCATCTCACCCACAATCATTCATTCCTCATCGTTTAAGTTCACAGTACCAACCATCACAAAGAAAGGCAAAGACAAACCATCACTATAATCACCGTAATCAGGAAACGGGAGAGCATAAATACGTAAGTCTTTCCCCCTCCCGTAAAAGCTTAGAAATTAGTGTGACTTTCATCAGACGCTAATAAATACATTATGTGTAAAAATTGTGATAATCTCCAAATTAAATGATTTCCTTCAAAAGATAAAAGAACCTATGTAACTTTTATTCCCGATGGACGATCACATGTTAAGATTTACGAAGTGTTTCGCCCTTCCTCTTAACGATGGCCCTTTCTGAGCATCTCAAATATAGAAATAACTATTTTTAAGAGAAATTTTTTCTCCTGTATCTTAGTGTTTTGAAAGTTTCACTGAATTTCAAATAACGGTGTTCCTATTACGATATAAAAAACGCTAAAGGGAAAAATGTAAACAATTCAGCGGAATTCAGTGTATTTAACATCTGGTAAGGAAATCGTTTGATTTTTTCGTGTTTCCGGGCGCGTCAACGGCTTTGCTCACTAATCCCATAAGTATAGTGAATGTTTTTCTCTGGAGATGGCAGTGATCGTCCCCCGCTGGATGGCGAGATCCGGCGCCGACCTACCGTCGGCTAGTGGGGTTTCCCCCTAACCAGGACTCTCCCACCAGCGGGGCACCGCCCCAGCCGGGACAAGCTCAAAGCTCCCGACCGGTCTCCCGGAATATGTGGTAGTGTATTGCATGTTAGTGTGTGTATGTAAGGGGAGAGGATAGGACACGGAAGAGGAAGGAAAGATCGCGCGCGGTCCGTGGCCTGTTCGGTAGGGTACTTCTCCGGCATTCGCCTGGTGTTGATCGGAGAAACCACGGAAAACTACCGATCAGAGCACTCGGCCGCTAGAATTCTCCTCCAGACAGCGACTGAATTCGACCTATCTGAAAAGCTAGTGGGATTCGAGCCTAGAACCTCCCGGTCAGAGGCGCTGCAGTGGCATCAGTTGATGCACTGAGCTACCTTTTCCGGTTCAGCCGGAGGTGAGACAATCGAACCATTCGTCGAGAGCTACACGTCAAGCGACGGGCGTGGGTTCATTGCACGGCGGGGTGTCGGGGTGGCATTGCCCCGGGTAACCGCGCGGGAAGCGGCAAGCGGCGCTCGTGCGTAGTGCAGCACGCGACTCGCCAAGGCGGCGGCGATGCACGCGGCACGGAGTGTGCCATGCGAACCCAGGACCCCGGCGAAGGTGGAAGGGAAATCCCCGCCGCGCGGAGGGCGCCGCCTCCACGATCGTATCGTCCCCCATCATCTTCAGCCGCCTGGCTGACGGCGGTCGATGCGGGTGAGAATTCTCTGCCTCCGCGCGGGCGGGCATCCGTGAAGCGAGAAAAAAGTCCGCTCGGCTGCGGCACGTTTGCTTCTCACACGTGTTCCTTATTACATGCCCCTGGGTGAAGCTGCACGACGCTAGTGTTTAGATTGGTTGGTCATGCCCACAGAAGAACTACTGAGTTATGACTCATCTCCCAGCAATATTTGTAGTAAATCATTCTGAGTTTGAAAATATAAGTGTCTTTCGTTTGGAACGATTCATAGCATTATTCATGAACGGATAACACTTTCGTAAATGAATACTTTCAAGAGAAGACTTTTTCCTTTCTCTTCTGTAGTATCATGCAACAAAAAATACCTCAGTTATAATTTACATATTTGGTAAATAAATGATTCGTACATAAATAAGTCATTAATTGCCATAACTGACAGTAAAACATCCAACCTATTATGAATTTAAATGGATATGATTTTTTCTGTGCATTTTTTTTGGGGTGGGGGAGACAGATGGTTCACTCGTTTCCCGGAGTATTTCTAAGATATATCTTCGAAATGCATGTTTTGTGTTTAGCGAATTATATTTCCTAGGTTTTAGATTTGAAATTTCATATTAACCAGTGTACCCTCGACGAGCTGCGGATACTTAAACCATGTTTACGCACGTTTAACCGCGCACTTATATGACCAAATACTTATACATATCACGTAATTAACTGACCGAATGTGATAGACTAAATATTGCATATTTGATGGTTTGACACGTTTCAACGCTTAACTGGAAGTTTCATAAAGTAGTACGTATTAAAGTCAGCAGATACAAAACCCAAAGTTAGGTATATTGTAATTTCAATTTACCAATCTAGTGATTAATTATAAAGACACAGACACGTCGTGTATGCCTCCTCATGCATGTTCTTCGTGTACGTGGCAGCAGGTCGAACCATAAAGTATAAATTTCTTATAAATATTGCAACCAAAATTAGAGTGGAAGTAGGATGGAAATTAGAGTGGAACGGAGGATAATTAAAATTGTACCTTATGAGCAAGATTATTCTCACAGTTTATAACTTTCTTTCCCATGCGCTGCACAAGCGTGCTTCATAAGAACCATGCGATACGAATAAAAAAACAACAGATGCCAATGGCAAACTCCAAGTCACATTGTGCCACATCATAAGAATGTCACTTTGAACCCACTCTTCTAAAAAATACATTCGTACATATGCTAGTAGAGACATTTTTCTCTATGACCATTTCATAATATACATATTCCTGTTGTATTCGACGAATGAACTCGATTACACACCTCCTGGCTTTCAATTAGGAATCCACGGCCAGCCAATCAATCACATTCTTAGAATTTTCGGAATCCACGGTCAGAATTGCATTCTGTTTGCAATTCGCGTTCCTTTTGAATCGCGGAAGACAAGTGAACGATATCGCACGATTACGTAACCTAGACAATGTTTTACTGTTATTTTTCGTTACATTTTGCATTGATCATTTAACAGAAAATGAATATTGAGACCAGCGACAGTGGCAATGAAATGTGTACTCGAAATCAAATTCAAGAAACAGCGAATTCGACAACTCTCCAATTGTTGCCAGAAAAATAAAGGAAGTATTATGAACAATCATATACAACATTTATGGAGAGGAGAAAGAGCAATAGGGTGAATTATTTTAGAAAGAACGATTTCTTGGCTTACTTTGCAAAACTTTCTCATCAGTACAAACCCTATAGTTTATGGAAGATCTACTCAAAGTTAAAAAGCACTTTGTACATACACAATTAAAAAAAATTACAAACTTACTCTAAATCCTAATATTTAAGATTCAAATAAAAGAAAATCTGTTCAAAATCTATTCTTAATATTTCAAGGTCGTAGAGAAAGTATAGTCTTCAACTCGTGCATAATTGCTATTATTCACTCGTAGAAATTACGACACGAGCGACGTAGGAGCGAGTGTCGTAAACATCAATTCGAGACTAATAATCATCGTTATGCGCTCGTTGAAGAATATACTATTCTCACAATTCCATTCCAATTAACACACTCGCATATTCAATTACGAGGCGAGTAAAAAAATAATTTTCCCTAAAATTGTCACACTTCATTACAATTCTGCCGCAGAATTTGAAACCAACGAAAACATGTCTTTATTGTGAGATAACATGAAATCCACAACGTTCTCATGAGAAACGTTCCACCAAATAAAATTACATGTAAAGAGGATTCCGTGTCATTAAGACAAAGAGAAAGATTGTGTGTCAAGAGAGATAACCAACTCGCAAATAAAATACACTGACAAACTTTCAAAGAAAAGGTGATGTTTTGAGAAAATCGGAAAGTCACAATTTTCAAAAATTAATTTAACTTTCATATCATTTATCAACAGTGACATCTTTTTAAAGTTCAGAACAGTAAACAAACAAAAGAAATGCGAACTACACAGAATGGCATATACAGAATTAAAATTGCATTGTTTATTTAAAAAACACATCCTTATTTTCTTACATAAATGACCTCATTATTTGATCAAAACATGCTTCTATATTTGAAATGTAGCACGTATTTGGTGTTTATAAGCAGATGTAAAACTGTGTTTACGTGGAATTGACCACTTAGCTTAAGATGGAGCGTTTTACAACCTGTATGCTCACGCTAAACCGCGGAAATGTAGCCTTTTCAACATAATCTATTCAATTACACTCTAATATAAATCTGTTGAATACAAGTATCTTGAATATATTCATATCGGGAATGATCTTTCATATATCCTTGTATATTTCATATTAGCCCACATAACACATTTTGATCAAGTATTCAAAAAACACAATTTTCCTCTTAATATTGGATAAGAAGAGCCTGTGCAATACTTGGATATGAGGTACCTGGTGTTTTCAGGTTAGTTACATGACGATTGGCAGTTTGGTAATATATTCGTGCTGGTTCACCGACTCTTGGTCTCTCCTTGTCCGGGAAATGACCACTCTAGCAAGTTTTTTGATAGTGATCATTTGCAATTACTGTAGACTGTGTAGCCCGGAAGTGAAGGAAACATTAAATTACGTGAATAAAATCAAGTTCATACATTTGAAGGCAACGTTCCGGCCACCACCAACAACAACAACAACTGAATTATTAGTCACATTGTGCTGTGTAATTGATCAATCGTCAGTGACAGATACGTCATCGACTTCCTCTTGATCGCTTATTTTATTTTAAATTAATTTATTTCTTGTTCAATTTTATACAATTTTTCGGTATATTGAATAAAATTATACAAAACGTTTTGGAGATGCCAGAATTTATATAATAATTATTGGTAATTATAATTTTATTTTAACAATACATAGAGTAAAATTAGATTTTAATAAATATTTAGTAATTTTTATAATAAATTTAGAGTTTTAAGAGAAGGTATTATTTAGTAACAATGTAGAAAATTATTTTCGGAAGATAAAATATATCTTTGGGGGAAGAACAATGGGTTAGATATGTCAGAGTGAAAGAGAAAGAGTGAGAGAGAGTGAAAGAGAGAGGGTGAGAGAGTGAGAGGGTGAGAGAGTGAGAGGGTGAGAGTGTGAGAGTGTGAGAGAGTGTGAGAGTGTGAGAGAGTGTGAGAGGGTGAGAGAGTGAGAGAGGGTGAGAGAGTGAGTTAGTGTGAGAGGGTGAGAGAGTGTGAGGGTGAGAGAGAGTGTGAGGGTGAGAGAGAGTGAGAGGGTGAGAGAGTGAGAGGGTGAGAGAGTGAGAGGGTGAGAGAGAGGGTGAGAGAGTGAGAGAGATAGAACACTTTCTACGCGCGTGGTAACGTTAATGTCGCGTTCTTCGGGTTGAGTCTGAGAATATTCAATTTCAATAACTGCTGCCACCAGCACATCTGGCCGACAGGCGAGAAGCTGCATCTGGGGAAGAATTCAAGCTGCTAGCTGCTTTAATCGGCAATTTTCTGTGGTTTATTCGAGACTAACAAACCAGGGTAATTCCTGAGCGATACCCGGGAACCACGAGCGAGGGAAAATAAAACCGAAAACACAAAACCGAAAATCGACGTGCAGGTCGTCGCAGTATCACACTTTCTAGCGGGAAATAAACACCACCCCTCGCGAATCTAACCTGCACTACATTCACAGGACTGACGGTCAATGTAATTGACATGTCCGGAAACACGAAATTCTCATTCGTTTACTGACGTGTTTGAATAGCGAAATATGTTAATGTCATGTTCAGTCTAGTGCCTTTCCCCGCAACCGGAACAGGTCATCACATCATGGCTGCAAAAAGGTCTCGTTTAATTACTCATCTGTGGTGCAGCGAGTATGTCCTCAAAGTGTGCGAGTATATCCTCCACAATGCAACGTAAAAGTAACCTGAACGTAAACACAAATAACATGAAAGTTTGTTTTAGTTTATTGAGCACATAGCGAAAGTCTAGCATTTTAGAGCGGAATCTTTATAGTCAGTAAACACCTATTTTGCACATCATCATCATTATCTCTAATGACATACTGCATAGTTTCTTAGATTTATCGCACCCATGGAATCACAGTCTACCGCGTTCACATCAATTTTCCTTACTCTTGTTTAATTACAAATTAAATTCCTGTGTCAAGTAGCTGTGATGTTAAGTTATTACTAACGATAATTGCTGCTTTTATTAATAAATTGTTGATGCCATTATGAACGATGCCATGATGAACATGCATCTGAACTCACAACCCTAGAGGAACATTTAAAAACGTAGCTTGAGAGGTGTCAAGTGCGTGGGATGGGGGCGATGGAGGCAATGTGGGCGATGAAGAACGTGTTATGGCAAGGAGGGGAGAGGCGTGAAAAGACTGCCCAAACGAGGCGAGTGGGGGATACAGGGCTGCTTATCTGACGATGGTAATTTTTTTCTTCTCCATTTTTTCTATTTTGGTTTATTTATGTCCCCTCTTTCCTTGTCTTCTAGAAGCCAACATTCTCAGGGATTTTTTCTAATTGTTTCATCTCTTCGGAGAAAATGTAATTTTCACTAACGCCTGCTCGATAAATATCATTTCATCCAGGTCAACGTTATTTTCTTCCTCTTTCAGCACGACATTTCACTCCATTCCTTTCTTTTATCTGTTGCATCCGTTCTCAGAGAGTTTCCAACTACGCTATTAAACTATTTCACACAGTTTACATACATTGCAGCTTTTATAATTTTCACATTATTTTATGCAAATAATCTTGCTCCTTTTTTCAGTCATATATTTTCTTTACTTTCAACATTTTTATATGATATTTGTGTTGTAGAAAATTTTTACATTTCGTTCCCTTTCTTTACACCATTATTTTATCTTTTGTATGTGCTTTTATGACCTATAACAGAAAAATGGAGGTGTCGAGTGTGTGATAAGTCTTAACAAAAACACTTATAGCTGTATAATCTACATTTAAATAGTATCTAGACAGAATATATTAAAAGCCATCGAAGTCATGGTCCTTGAACTTGAGAGTGAGAGAATGAGTTTGTGAGTGTGACTGTGTGTGATGTGCGCGCCCCAGGATATGAGAGTATAGTATGTGGGGATGTGCCGGAGTGCGTGAGCGAGTGCCGGCATTAACGTGGGAGCCAGCCTGCACGGCTTTTGGTCCGTTTCGCCCCCAGACGCTCGGCGCGCGGGGGGAGGGGAGTAGGGGGAGGGGTAGTGTGCGCGCATGCTACGCGCTTCCCTCGCTTTCTCCGGGCGCGCGTGCTAACCGGTCGGCTTTTGGGTCGGAGGGCCTCGGTTCGACTCTCGACGGCGGCGGCGTCGAAGACCGCCTGGTAACCCGGTTACCCCCGCCCCACGCGCGCCGTCCTGCTCGCCGCGAGCGCCCCGCAGCGGTCAGCTGGCCACGTCTGGCGCCGCCGGCCTCGTCGGGCGCCGGCCTTGCCAACCTGTCAGTCGCAATCGCTCTCGTTTGAAATGGTAGGCTTCTCTGCCTGATTATAACGTTTCAAGCTCGCGAAATCCGGATGTAATCTTTCGCAGGTAGAGAACTCTGCCGCCTAAAATCCAATTTCAACTCGTCTTTCTCCTCCTCCACCATCTCCTCCTCCACCATCGCCTCCTCCACCATCTCCTCCTCCACCATCGCCTCCTCCTCCCTCCTCCACCATCTCCTCCTCCTCTCCTCCTCCGTCCTCCTCCTCCGTCCTCCTCCTTCGTCCTCCTCCCTCCTCCTCCGTCCTCCTCCTCCTCCGTCCTCCTCCTCCTCCGTCCTCCTCCTCCTCGTCCTTCGTCCTCCTCCTCGTCCTCCTCCTCCGTCCTTCTCCTCCTCCTCCGTCCTCCTCCTCCTCCGTCCTCCTCCTCCTCTCGTCCTCCTCCTCCGTCCTCCTCCTCCGTCCTCCTCCTTCCTCGTCCTCCTCCTCCTCGTCCTCCTCCTCCGTCCTCCTCCTCCTCCGTCCTCCTCCTCCTCCGTCCTCCTCCTCCTCCGTCCTCCTCCTCCTCCGTCCTCCTCCTTCTCCTTCTCCTCCTCCTTCTCTTCCTCCCAATTCACACCCTCCTCTTCCCCCTTCATCATTTCTCCTCCTAATATTCTCATTTTCCTTTCAGTGGGTTACATTTTAATGAGAGCCTTCGCCTCACATACCACACGAAGACCCGATTGACAGGCTTCCTCTTCAGCAATTTCGGGAGTTTTAGCGGACGTGCGTATGCGCATTGCGGCTTCTTGCGTGGCAGAGGGTCTTAGTATCGATGGAGTCTCCCTGCCTCTTCGAGATAAGGCGTGAGACATTAGCCCGGGGAAAGCGGGACCGCGCACCTGTCAGCAACCTGTTGTTTGTACTATCGCTCTGGCATCCACCGGGAATTGATTGGAAGAAAACACGAAAACGCACGTTCAGAGCAACCGCCGCCCCTAGAGTTCTCTCTTCTAGCCAGCGGCATCGTGAGATCCAAATACTTAAAGGGTATTAAATATCTGCAACAGTTGAATTCGAGCCGACCGGTATATGCAGCTTCAATTTTGAACTTGTCAACGCACCAGAAAGAGTTATGTGTATTGTTTACCAAAACCGGATGTAGTTTGGATAAGTGGATCATCCTGTCCCTGAAACATCCAAAAATATCCACTTCCACCACTTTAAAAAGACAGTATTGTCTCACATCGTTTATTGGTCATTGATTTTTGAAAGAACTCCCGTAAAATGCCTTCCAACTACTGTAGGCGTAAGAAGACGCTTTTCTTGAAATTTACGTTCAAAGCATTCCACGCAAATAGCTACACTCTGTGATGTGTCATAGAACGCAAAGTAGACAATCGATCGTATCCATTGACATATAATTTAGGTAGCCTCTAAATGGCGAAAGTGTACTTTGTACAATACAAACTAACAAAAATAATAGCAATAATAATAATAATAATAATAATAATAATAATAATAATAATAATAATAATAATAATAATAATAATAATAAAGTTCTAACAGTAAAGTGCACATACTTTCGCTAATTAGTAAGAAACCTTAATGTATTGGATGCTCTTCTCAGGTAATTTACCCCAATATTTCAGTTCAGCCTTAATCAGCATTTCCTTTAAAATTAATCAGAAGCGATTCTTTACAATGTTGAGTTTTTGAGTTTTAAAGTTGTTAAGTTTTGAGTTTTAAAATGAAGGCACGATCCTTTCGTAGGTCCTGTAATGCCATAGGTCTTGAAAGAAAATTTTCACAATCGACAGAAAAGTTTCTAGAATTCCATCCGATTACGTATGTGAGTCTTTAAGGCAGGAATAAATCATGTTATATTAATAAAATATAAAATATTACGAAATATTTAGAAGGATCTGCTTTAACTATGAAGATAGAATGAAAGAAACGTTTTCAGTTACTAATTCATTTAAATTGAGGGTCAGAATTGAGGACCAAATCAATTTTATTCCAAATTTTGTGGAGAGGAACCCACTTCCACATTAAGTAGCCAACTCCAAATTTCTCAAACCTGAAAGTCTTGAACCTGTCAATCCTCCCACAAAATGCGGCAGGTTGCTGGTTTGCGGTCCAGAACTTTTATCTTTTCAACTGTTTATTTCTCTTGCATTCTCACCACACTGGAAACACCAGATCCGTAAGATCGTAAAGCGTTCACGAAAGGTAAAGTTTGGACACACTGAAAATTAAGGCAGGCTGGTATTTATAACTACTAACTTTCCTTGTAGCAAAGTGTTAACTTTTCCGTGAGCTATATTTCCACGATTTGTAATTACCGTCTAGCCCCACTTAAATCACATGTTTTCAATATCCTATTACAAAAAACACTTCACTGTATATTTAGAAGTAATGATTTATTTAGAATATTTTCCATGATCAAAAGGAATTCCTTGCGAATAGGGTACTAATTTTAAGTTAAATTGGAATACAATAAGATAAAGTGTCTCATTGAAATTACGTGATCAATTTAATAATTCAATATAAGTTAAATTAAAAAAATAATTCTTTCAATAAATTACGTCTCGATCACCAAACTGCTCAAATTCTGTCGTCAGAGTTTTTTTACATGGTTAAAGTATTTTACTACTTCATTATTTGTTGTGATATCTTAACAGCATTATCAGAAAACGCTCCTTATTAGAATCATTAAAGAATCATGATACTACCGAGAGTACCCTTTCATAATAAGGAAAAACCATTTAAATTTGGGTATTTTCAATAGGAATCGCTGAACAAACCAAAGAAATTTATAGTACAAATTGTATTAACATACCCTTTTGAGGTCTGTTAAAATAGTCGATTTTATGTTATTGCCTCCATGGGAAAATATTTCTAATTTCTCAAATTTACGTATTCTAATTATTTGATTACGCGATTCACGTCAATGTATAGGTCCTTTCAAAACTCTCGTAAGTTTCATCTAGCCTGCCAGGCCGTTTCCACATCGTATAGTTTCCGAATAACAATCTCTGTTCTTAGAATCAAATACTGATCTCAGACGAGATGCTAAATGCGTCCCAGAAATACGAAGCCATATCCCCACTTTTCATGCAGTTTCATTTTTAACGATCGAACGCTCGAACGTAATTGCGAATTAATATCTTATTAGCTTTTTTAAAGGCTAAGGATAATAGGGGTAAATTTACAGTTCCATTCTTGGCGTTTTCCTTTGATAAATGTGCTTCGATACAACTGACGTTTTTCTTTACAAAATACGCTATTCTCAAAGTAAATACTTAAAAGGGATTACAATGATAGAACAATTTCAACGGAATATTTAACAGACTAAAGAATATTAATATAAAAAATCACTGTCAAATTTAGAGGAAGTGCATTCAGGAACAGGTTCAACAGCGTACGTCAATGGGAATCCACAAATTAACTTTAGTAGACCAGAAGAGTCAAGGCTCAGATGTGATGTTGACTCGTTTACATACTTGCTATGAAGTTATCCAAAATGACACCAGAGCCTCGATGATAATCGTTGAACTTCTTCTCTGATCAGTTCCTTTCGTAGTTTCTTCTGATTAATTCAGATGATGCTGGAGCCGCCATCTTGGGGTTTAGCACGTACTCTATCTTGTTTTTCAATGTGTTCCCATTCTTATGCAGAAACTGGGCTGACGGGCTGATCCCCCATCTCGATCAGGTTTTTGTCCAGTTTCCCTGATCCATTGAGCAAATGCTGAGATGGCCCCTTGATTTGCTTCTGGACGTAAATGTAGCTTCACTATGCGCACGTTTTGTTGAACTTTCCTTTGCTTGTAGTGAGCTTAGGGTGAGTTTTCTATTTTGTTAACAATACAGAAAAATCAAGTCTGTTCGTTTCTTTACCGTTAAAAATAAGTTTTCTATAATTTGGCAACGAAAATATCTAGTTTTTGAAATGTTAATCTCCCGCTTTTTAAATTTGTTGTTATTATTATTATTAATCTTTCAACTATTAATAGTTAAATTGTTGGGAAGGGATTCTGAAACTCAAGAAAGCGTGCGCAAATGATTTTCTCCCCCATACGTCACATACAGTTCTTGACTGTTTTTGACTAAATAAATAAATAAATCCCCGTTCCCTTATTATCGATCACCTAGGATGACGTAGGCAATACAGGGGCTACAAGGATTTCTTGTCAAGGCTCGAACTGGGCTTCAGGGCTACGGAAGAGGAACAAGAACAAGACGGAGTGTGTGAATGTCCTTGAATACCTACTGAATTAATACATCCATTGAACGGACATCTTTGTATATGTAATGCATGCCAGTACGTGTTCCTTTTCTTGAACCACGCGGTGTTTTCCCGAACGCGTTTCGCGTACATCCCCGTTGGGCAACACCGCTCATTATTCACTGGCTTCGACCCTGAGCTGCACGCTCGTGCCGGCGGGGCGCGTCTTTACCGAGCGTTCCAGTCGGCCGACCGGCCGGCCGGGGGTCGGGACCGCCCCTTCCCGGACTCGAAGACGGGCTCCTCCGCGGCGAGGACGCGCGCCGCCGTCGCCGCCACCGCTTGCGAAATGACCAGTGGGCGCTGCAGCCTTTGTTACGGAGCGATCGCTGGCACAAGCCGCAATTATCCTCTCGCTCGCTCGCTCACCGCGCCCACTGATCTCCGCAATCAAATCTCCGCGCAGAACGTAACATCGAGAGCGGAAGGCCGACACGAGTACGAAGTGCTTGGAGTCCCCCGGTGCTTTACATGATATCGCACCATCTGTTTTGGCTTGATTATAATCCAGTCGCGGCACTTAGTTGCGTAATCGCCACTGCTTGGACTCTTTCGTTCTTTTCTATTGGACCGTTTTATCCTGGTTTCCATTATCGAGCAGAGTAATGATGATTTATTGAGTCCTTGGTATTGTTCCTTGGAATTAGTCTCAAATAAAGATATACCAATAAGGAGTTCTGCACCATTATAACGCGAGAGTTCATGAACTTTGTCATAACAGATTGCGATATCAACGTAAAGTGCAAGTGATCATTTAATGCATTCTGACACAAGCATGACGAATAGGAAATACGAGTGTAACTCGAGTGTCCCGTGTTTCATTTATCCCGATTGGATATATTATTTTATTACTCAAAGTTTTCTTCGGCTCGGTAGAAAGCTGTAGTATTTTCAGTATATATCCGGTTTAAGGTTTGATTTCAAACACATTATTTATGGAGAATATTTATCTTCTTCTCTCTATACACATAACAGTAAATATTTTATAACGTGTTAAGAGCTCAGGGCAGTAGAGGACTCTTCCGTCGGGTAACGGGCTGGTATACGAATTCTTGGATACATTAAAAAGGCAGGAGATAAAAAAATCAAAGTTTGCAACGTATTGTATTTTTTAAATATTTAGTCATGTTCTTTATTTCTGGAACTGACCAACAAAAGAGAACCTGACATTTTTATCTCGTTCATTCTACTAGAGGTGGAAAGTATTGGGATCTCTTAAAAAAATTGAGGACGTAATTTTGGGGGTAAAATACATCTTGAGGGTCACTGAGACACAAAAGGTCTTTTTACCAAAGTTCTTAAGGATGAAGAGAGGTGTGTCACGTGTAACTTTGACGGATGAAACTTTTCAACTAACTTGGTACAGGTGTTAGGACAAAAATATCTGTTAGTGTCGTTCCAAGAATGCTTAAAATTGGTGCAGATGGCAAAGAATATATATAAACAGTATTATACAAAAAAATTGTCGAAAATTGGAGCTTACATTATGAGATATTGAACGATAATGTAAATCGTTATGTAGTTCCCTAAATGAGTTTACAATGTGAGATATTGAACGTTAATATTATGTGTTATGCTGATTTCTCTGATCCTAGTTCTTACCACACACTGCTTACGGGAAAATCTTACAAGCAGGCGTATGATCTGGTAATCCAGAGGGGGAAGAACCATACCGCCTCCCATGAAACAAACAAATACTACACATACGGAACTAATGACTGTAGCAGTTCACACACCCGAAAACACAAAAGAACAAATAAGCTTTGGTGCAGACGAGACGTTAAACGGCTGCAAACAGAGGAGACAATACAGCTGCCTATAAGCTGTCAATATTCCCTGTGTGGGCGTCATCTCAGGCCAGCCAAACTAACTATACATTCAGAAAAACTAGCACGCGTTTTAAATGTTTTCGTAAAGCGATAAATCGTGAGAAGAATGTGAGTGGTAGAATTACTGAAAACTCTTGCTTCAAAATGGCTATGAAGCGCTTGTACTCTTAATTTTCAGCAAGCGTGATCGGTAGAATAATTTTCTCATTAGCAATTTTACTATTAAAGACACTGTTAAAAAGAAGGTAAACAACTTTCAATTGTAATTTTTAAATGGTGTAATTTGTAATTTTTGAATAGTTTATTCTTCCAGTAAAATGTATGTGCTTTCTTTTACGGTCTGATTTGAGTTATCGGCAAGATTTACTAGAAAATAATATACGTGAATTAAAATATCAGCTCGGGTTTATAAGTCGAAAATTACACGAGTCTATGCAATCGATTTTTTTAAAGAAGCTGCAAAGTGTAATCTTCAAATAGGAATTAGTATTTTCCATTAAAATTCGTAAGATATTGCGTAAACAATAATCAAATGCTTGCCAGCACTTTCACTTTACTTTTTCACTTATACTCTTACAAATACTTCTTAAATCTCTGACTTACCGGATGGACAGTTACCCACAGTAGATGGACTCTACTCTCTTTCGCCGTAAGTCGAGGGTGAGCGCGATGCTCGCCCTACTTAAATGCCTGTGAAAGAGAGAAATAACCTTATATTTTTCAACATTTCAACACAACTATGTATTTACTACATTTATTATTACGCTTTACTATTTGTAATGTGTTCATACTTAAGTACTATTTTTAATATTAAACATAAATTTCCATATTTCGTTGAAAGAACAATTTATTTTCGTCGTGTTAAATATATATATTTGTGATACGAAAGAAAGAAATGTAATTTCTTTCTAAATGTGTGCACGAAAATATTTCTGTCGTGAACGTTTCCAGCGACCAGCGACCGTCTTGCGACCGTCCAGCGACCGTCTTGTTAATGTTGTTAGTTTTAAAATATTTATGAAACAATGCATAATATTCGAAGCAAACTATTTTATAAGGTTTAATGCTGTAGGGCGTAAAGTTACTAAAAACATACGGCATCTATTATGAACTACAGTTTCTGTTATGCGTAACTACTAATAATCGGAAAATTAAGTATCCACACTTGCTAAATTACTTTCCTCGTCACTTGGATTCCCTAATTCAAGATTCAGAAATGTCATCAAGCTAATGTATTTTGAACGACATCGTCCGGGTGCTATTATAGAGGAATTTTTCTTGAATATAGATGGTAATAAACAAGAAAATAAAAGCACCTCTCTCTTATTATTTTCTTTACAAGACAATGACGAGCGAAGAACACAAATTAAATATTTATTATAACAATATTCTAAAAGCAAACCATACTAGTATTGCAAGACAACGATGCATATGCCATCGAGTTTCGAAGTAACTACAATGTAAACCGGTTTGTGTTGCATTCTGAGGAAATGTAATGATTTCTTTTACATAAAATTTCTGAAACTAACAACAATACAGGAGAGACAAAATTAATATTGCAACACAGAAATTAACATCTCCAGCACATGTCAGCAGCCAAGAAAAAAATATTTTGGAGATAACTTTCTCATGTGCGTCATCCATCGCCTGCAAATAAGTGGAAAATTTGCGAAGTTCACACGTTGTGCATGCACAGATAAACAACTCCCACCGTAAAGTGCATTTCTTGTTGCTCTGACGGCAGTCGTGGGAGTCGGTAAATCCCCCACGTGCAACGTGCGCCGGAGACCGCCATCGAAACCCGGGCCCGGCGGCGCTGCCGCCGCAGCCGGCGCCATCGCTGTTGCCTCCGCCACCCGATGCCTCTGACGCCACCGGCGCCTCCGTCAGCCCCCACCCCACCCCCACCCCCACTCTCGCTGCGGTGATCGGGGAAAGCAGCGGCGCGCCGGGGCGAAGGCCTGCGATGCAGCGGTCGGTGGGAACGGCAAATCAAACCCGTCAGTCGGTCGCTCTCCACACGCGAATTTGCTCCTCGCGTTCCCCCCGAACGACCAATGGATGCACCGGGAGCGGTAGCTCAGTGCATCAACTGATGTCACTGCAGCGCCTCTGACCGGGAGGTCCTAGGTTACACTCCCCACGGCGGAAGGATTTTCGACATTAGATTTTCAGCTAGGTCGAATTCAGTCGCTGTCTGGAGGAGAATTCTAGCGGCCGGCTGCTCTGATCGGTAGTTTTCCGTGGTTTCTTCGATCAACACCAGGCGAATGCCGGAGCAATACCCTACCAAACGGGCCACCGACCGCGCGCGATCTTTCCTTCCTCTTCCTTGTCCTATCCTCTCCCCTTACACACACACTTAAAGTAACAAGCCCTACACTACCACATATTCCGGGAGTCCGGTCGGGAGCTTAGAGCTTGTCTCGGCTGGGGCGGTGCCCCGCTGGTGGGAGAGTCCTGGTTAGGGGGAAACCCCACTAGCCGACGGTAGGTCGGCGCCGGATCTCGCCATCGAGCGGGGGAAGATCACCGCCATCTCCCGAGAACAAACATGCACTACACTTACGGGACTAATGACCGAAGCAGTTGACGTGCCCGGAAACACGAAAAACAAACAAACAAACAAACAAACAAACCAATGGATGCCTTTGGGCGTACCTCTGCCCAAGTAATAAAGGAAACTTTATCTTGCCGTGTGACCGGTTATTTGCCTCAGCTCCTTCATGTGCGGTAGGTCTGTAGTTAAGATCGCAGTGAATGAGCTCTCAGTTACATTTATCTCATTTCGGAAGGCTCATTGAGGAATGTAAGAAACAATATTAAGGTGCTAAATTTTTTTGCTAATTGTTTCTGTTTTCGCTAATTTTGTGAACGCTGTTGTTAACGCTAGTTTTTTTCTATTTTCAAAATTCAAGTAGTATATGGCTATGAGTAGGGATCACAGAATTTTGAAAATGTGCACATAATTCACTTCCCCATAGCACGTCACACACCGTTTTTAACTTATTTTGACGTAAAATAAATAAAACCTAAACAAAATAAATAAGTAATTAATAAATAAGGTGTGAAAGAAGTAATGACGAGAAAATGTGCGATTATCGTGCTAGTTTCTGTCGCTATATCTGTCAACTAATAGTGAGATATTAAATGCGATAACACTCTTCCAAGATAATTCCGAGGTAACCCCATGAATTGACATGCGAAAGCAAAACACGAACAAGAAATTTTGCATGAATAAAAATTCATTTGGAGAGGATGGAGGTAGCTAATAGCCAAATTTTGTAGATTTACAACATTTCCTGCATTATCGCGAAGCAATGTAATACAAAATATCATAACGGAACAGCAAATATCACTTTCCTGGCTTTCGCAAACAACAGTCCTATGATTCAACCGTCAAATCAGGTCATGATACTATAAATTAAAAAAGATACATTTAATTACCAGCACACCATGAACGGGGAAAGAACCATCCGCGATCATGCTTTCCTCTTTATATCCCTAACCCCATCATTTGGTACCGAAATTGCTCATTTCCCCTGATCTAGAAAGAGTAATGTTTCCACTACGGAAATTCGAATCATAAATTTAATAAAATCTTAGAATATCTTGTTTTTTAGTACACAAGTAACAATAGAAAACTCATACTTTACGGTGTTCTTAATGGGGGTGTGTTCCCCCACACATGGGGGAACTTGGCTCGTGTAAGATAAGCAATGAACTACCCTAGGAACATCATTTAATTCAATTTTCCTAAGTTTGTAGTTCTTGAAACTTACAACACTGAAGTACAACTGAATAAATCACTGACCATTTCCTCTCGCCCCACACCCCAAGACGCGTCATGGCGACCCTTCGTGATTACAGACCGCGCTCCTGAGAGAATGCAGTTTTGCACTTCCCACCGTATCATCGGTGCGCGACTGGTATTTTATAAGCCCATTTACACGTTGACGTTTTCTCTTTTCTTTGCGTCGCTCCCCTTTCCAGAGGGCTACTCGGAAGGCACTTGCGCGGAAACGGGGGCAGACGCTATTGCGCTCGCGCGTTAAATTACGAATGAAAGCTCTTCCCCCTCGCCACCCCGTGCTCAATTAGCGCTGCTCGAACGATAAGGCGCCGTACGACCGCCACGTCCCCCGCAGGCCGTTTTCTGCGGCTTGACGCGCGTTTGCAGTTGACTCGGGCGACGTAACAAGGTCAGGGAATACGCCAGCCCCCATGCTCGACTTCCCAGGCGAAAGGCTGGCTGTGCCCTTTCCTGGCTGCATCTGCATTTTCCCTCAGAGACAGTGTGGGTGGAAGGGTACTGAGAAACAGAGACGCATTCCGACAGGCGACAGTATTGTTCAAGGTCACAAAACTCCTTTTTCGTAATGCTGTACCGTCATATGTACACAATGCAACCGAACAGAAGAATGAAGTAACACTCTAGACCAGCGTCAATGGTAGGCGTCCGTAAATAATTTTAATAGTTCGCCCTCCGTTTAAAAATTAGAAACAGATAATTTAGACAGCAATATAGCAAGAATTGTTTCATTCCAAAAAAATATTTTTATCACTTTCATTTTTCCTCATACTACAGTAAAGAAAGGAAAATTATTGGAATCTTCTGAAGAATACGATTTTAAATTTTTGGTTGTAAAATGCGTGTTTAAGGTTTTTTTAGTTCTAACTCAGCACTAGTGACAAGACTAAGGTCTTTGAGCGATGTTTCAATGATGGTTAGATTGGTATGATTTTAGAGAATACACACAGAATTTTTTATCAGGAAATTGAGATGGTTGGATGGATGTGACACGCATAACACTGATTGATTAGAAACTCCGTAAATACGTCAGGAGTAAGATCTAGTTGTGGCGTTCCCGATATTTTTAAGATATTTTAATTTTTTAAGTTGATATAAACCCTCTGGGAAATTAGAAACTTATTTTGTAAAGTGAGTGAAAATGTTTTCTTGAAACTTTCTTGCAGGAATAGGAAAAAGTACATTTTTATATATTTTCAATTTTCGCTAAAACCTCTGACATTCAGAAAATTATAAAAATCCTTAATTTTAAAACACTTGTTTTCGTTTAGAAAGAATCTGAGTCGCCGAGACTTAATATTGAGTGACAAAATGTTTTTGAAGTTTAATATTTTCCATATTGCGCAAATGTACAACTTTTCTAACGTTTCTCCAGCCGTGTCTCACACTCATCTAATTTTCGGCGTGCATTCTTGTTGCTCGAAATTTTAATGTAGATCCAAACTTTCCAAGACATTTTTTAACCATATTTATTTTTGGTACTGGTAGGAAATGGTGTGAAGTTGACGACACATCATAGAAATGGATTTGAGGCGTTGTTTTTTCGTAAATTTTTATTTCTCGAGAAACCTTTTTCGGTCGCTTTGCGGTCATCTTCAGTGCTACAAATAATTATTATCTTAATAATAAAAATAATAATATAATAATATAATAATATAATAATAATAATAATAATATACTAAATTACATTTTTTAAAGTCAATTACAGAATATTATTATCAATAAAATTAGAATTTAAGTAAAATAGAAAAATTGGAATATAAAATGTGAACATAAAAATCTAATTTTAAATAAAGAGTATTTGAAATAACAGATGTATTATTCTAAAGTGAAGTAAATAAAATAAAATAAAAATAGTGTAGATAAATAAATAAATGAAAAAATATTACTGATATTTGTCGAATGTTTTCTGCTTCTGTGCTTTATTCAATAGTAGATCTTCAAATAATGTCATGCACTTTTTTAAAAATCGAGTAATTATTTTGTAATAAATTAAGAGGCGGAAAAGTTTCAATACGCCGGGAATTTCTTCTAGTTCCTAATAAAAACATTTCCTAGTTCGAACGAAAATAACAAGTGCGAGAATACTTAAGAGTACTCTTATTTTCATAATGCGGTATTGTGACACACGGTCGGTATCTTGAAATTAGTAACTATTCTATTGGGATTGGAAACGAAATAGAAATAACATTTTTCGTTACATTTCAAAACGAAATATTTTTTTGTTATTGTTTTCGACTTCTATAAACCAAGAAAATACCTGTCTCAATGTCAAATTTCAGATCATTGTAAATATTCATCATGCAAAAGATTTGATGCCGACGGTATATTCATATTAAGGAAGTCAGACTTTAAGTAGACATACACAAATACGCACAAATATACATGATAAAAGCAGGATTTGAACCGAAGCATTTAAAGCGGCCATAGCGGTTTCGACTATTAGGATCCCCCAGAAATGGGGAAATTCCTCTTTTTAATGCACTTCTTCTTCATACAAGAAGCCTGAGGCTCAGCAAAATTCTTACTGCAGTCGAGATCCATTCGAAATCCCATCCGAAACGTTACATTATTAGTTCTAATACAACTATGTTCGTAATCCTTTTCATTTGTTCCTTTTTTTCTTTAGTCTATTTACCCGTCTCGGTTATACTTCACTTTTGTTGAAACTTTTCATTCGATTTCTGTTACCACCCACATTACGTTTCTTGCAGTTAACCACATTAATAACCTTCACACTTTTACATTTTTTGGCCATGTCGCTTATTTCTCACATTACGTATTTTTCCCTCACGCTACGCCTTAATTACAGAGGTTATCTTCAGTCACATTTTCATTCCATCTCAATTACATTTTTTTAAAATGTTTACCATTTTCAGTTTCGTTTCCTTATTCCCCCTTACGGTGCAGTTCTCTCATATCACACCAAGAACAGCCTGTAACACCCACCCTTGTCTCATTTAATTACAGGAAGACTTGTTCATGAAATTCATCGACAAACTTCAGGGGGAGATGAGTTTCATAAAAATTAAACTAACAGATACGTACAGGGCAGAGATGTTTCGTAAACGCATTACTTAAACTCAAATTTTTAAGATAAACGGATAAAAATGTGCTTTGGTTTTGGGCGTAACTACAGTTAGATCAGTATTTCAAAATCGCGACTCACTGACTGCTATTTATATTTTCCACCACGTTTTATAATCACAAACTTCAAAAACGAAAAGCAGAAGTACGACCAGGAAGATCTGCTCAGCGAAGTAGCACTTTGGGACAGCGATGGTTACGATTGATTGATTGATTTTTTCGTGTTTCCGGGCGCGTCAACTGCTTCGGTCATTAGTCCCGTTAGTGTAGTGCATGTTTTTTCTTGGGAGATGGCGGTGATCTTCCCCCGCTGGATGGCGAGATCCGGCGCCGACCTACCGTCGGCTAGTGGGGTTTCCCCCTAACCAGGACTCTCCCACCAACGGGGCACCGCCCCAGTCGGGACAACCTCTAAGCTCCCGATCGGTCTCCCGGAATATGATGTAGTGTAGTGCATGTTAGTGTAAGTGTGTGTGTAAAGGGGAAGGATAGGACAAGGAAGAGGAAGGACAGATCGCGCGCGGTCCGTGGCCCGTTTGTTAGGGTACTGCTCCGGCATTCGCCTGGTGTTGATCGGAGAAACCACGGAAAACTACCGATCAGAGCAACCGGCCGCTAGAATTCTCCTCCAGACAGCAGCTGAAGCGATGGTTACGAAGGGAATTAAAAATTGCAAAATATTTGCTAACCTGATTTATAGACCCCCGTTACACATTTTCCGATTCTACTCGCTGCCAATCACTGCGTATAGAGCAGCAACGCGGCTCTCTGATGCCCTTTCGCCTGAGGAGAGAAAGCACGAGTTCCGCTGCCCGGAGCACTTGCTGTGGGACGTGGAAACGCTCTAGACGGCCGTTTTGTGTGTCACCGCGTACAAACACGTGCCCTCGCTGGAATTCTCCTCTCCGATTGGCGGAATGCGAACATGCGGCGTGATCCGAGGATCCTATTTTATCACTATAGCTCGTGGATTTTCGATTAGGTTTATATCAGGAGAATTTCCTCGACATTGGAGCCCTTGAATATTGTTCGTTTTGAAAAACATTAACCTTGTTTTGATGCCTGATACAGTGCGGGCTCCTGTTGGGAGATCAATGCCTTGTTCCTTTCAACAACTCGTACGGTTTTGCTCTCCAATGTTTTAATACACTGTTTAGTTTTCATCAATTCTTCAACAGGTACGAGAGCTCGGCTTTTACGTCAGAAGTAACCCCAGAACATTGTTTAGTCGGGTGTTTTACATGTTTGTTGCAAATGTGTCGGCGATATAATTTTACCTACTGATTTACGAATATGCCGCAATTTCTTCCCTTGAACAAAAAACTGCTTTATCGTAAAAAATAGCATTCTTCCATTTATCAACTGTCCATTCTTGTGTGATACTGCCCACTGAAGCCTTGTCTTTCGCATACTGTCTGTTAACAACTGCTTTTCTTTGCTTATGAGAAATTTTCTCATCTTCTATCAGTTTTCAATGAACTGTCATTACGGAGCATTGGCTCTACTGAAAGTCATTTCTCTATTCAGATCCACAGACAATTTTGGATTTATTTTACTTTTCCTGATAATTGATTTTGAGATGGCGAGATTTTCCTCTTTCTTCCGAAGTTTTCTTTTCTCTATATTGATTATGACCACGTTATCCTAATCTTCTCAAAATATGGTTAAGAGCATCTAAACTTACACCTTCACTTCACCACACACTTATTACATCTGCCTTTCCAACGTATGTTGAGAAAGTACCACAACATTTATTCGTTCCGTAATGTGTTGCCCATTGTAACGGACAAAACAAGGAACACTCTGAGAACTCCACTCACATAAAATATTGCAATAAACTGAGCAAATCTACACCTATAAAAAAAGGAACCATCAACAAGATGAACACAAAGATAGTGTGACAATGAGTCGATCGAATCATACAAGACAATTACGTATCAAAACAGTTTTATCAAATAATGAAAATTTTACGATACTTCTATCTATTCGGATTCATTTGCTCGCTAGCCTATTTACTTCCTACTGCATACCCACCCATGTCCCCTACTTTTCCATTTCCATATTAAGCCTGTAATATATATTTCTCTTCAAGATCCTCTATCCTCCGTCACTTGTTCTATATGTCTTCTTGTAATTGACAACAACACAGTACACCCTTGTCAAAGCAAACTATTCTTATTTAACATTATTACCGAGCAGAAAGGTACACCCGTGTAATTCAATCGCGTAGAATATCAAGTAATTAGTTTAATTTTACACTTAGTTGCATATTCGGCACGGCTCTGAGCAGGACGGGTAATATCGATAAGCGCCGGACCAGCAAAAATGTAGTAGAATGTTTAAGAAGATGTTAGCTTGTAGATTGCAGTGTGAAAAACGTTTCTTTGAGGCCTCCGGCTAGTGGGGTTTCCCCCTCACCAGGACTCTCCCACCAGCGGGGCACCGCCCCAGCCGGGACAAGCTCTAAGCTCCCGACCGGTCTCCCGGAATATGTGGTAGTGTAGTGCATGTTAGTGTAAGTGTGTGTGTGTAAGGGGAGAGGATAGCACAAGGCAGCGGAAGGAAAGATCCCGCACGGTCCGTGGCCCGTTTGTTAGGGCACTGTTCCGGCATTCGCCTGGTGTTGATCGGAGAAACCACGGAAAACTACCGATCAGAGCAGCCGACCGCTAGAATTCTCCTCCAGACAACGACTGAAATCAACATATCTGAAAAGCTAGTGTCGAAAATCCTGTCGCCGTCAGGACTCGAAGTTAGGACCTCCCGGTCAGAGGTGCTACAGTGACATCAGTTGATACACTGAGCTACAGCTCCCGGTAACAAGGTTGTATAAGACAACGTAATACTGTATTCTATACAATTATATCACCATTTTTTTCTGAGCCGGCATCGACCAAATCGTGAAAAGATTACATAAATGATATACACAAATTCAAATGATCCTTCTTAAATTGTGTCTGCAATATTTTAAGATTTATGGGGTAGTGATAACAAATTTTACATGAAATGGTGTTGGAAACCACTAAATGTGCGCATTTATTTACAATCTCATATTCAGTACGACACTACCTAAGACAGAGGTGACGTCACGAGACTGCAAGGGTGAAAGAATGAAGCCACCCACTACTAAATATTTGCTTTTTTACGAGTTACATTATGTAATTGCATTTTATATATTCTTGGTACGAAAAAAAACTGCTGTACTGTATACACCTTAAACCATGTTATTGCGGCTTTTGTGAATATTTTTTTCTTAAAAAAATTTATTTATTGGAACCTTATACGAAAGTCTTTCATTTTCGTTCTTATGCAGTGAGAGTGCTACTTTTTGGACAACCATTTTGAGGGGTTTTGAACCGCAGCTTTTTTGGTGCTGCAGATAACATGTTTATCGAACTTGGAATTTTGCGAAAGTGTTCAACTAACCCTTCGTAGATGAGCTCGTCTGTTCTAGACGAAGGCCCACTGACCCACTTGCGGCCGGCACACGTGTAGATCGCCCGTGGCCGTGGAGGCGGCTGCGGCTGCGGCGGGAGTAAGAGGCGCTGGGGAAGGGAGGGGAGGATGCGTGAGACAGCTCTTTCTCCCGAGGCGTCGTGCGAACGCCACGCATCAAGCTTGCCGCCACCGCCGCAGTCTCCGCCACCGCCACCGACAACGCCACCACCACCGCCACCGCCACCGCCACCGCCACCGCCAACGCCTCCGCCAACGCCACCGCCATCGCCACCGCCACGCCATCGCCACCGCCTCCGCCTCCGTCTCCGCCTCCGCCTCCGCCTCCGCCTCCGCCTCCGCCTCCCGCCTCCGCCACCGACAACGCCTCCGCCACCGACAACGCCTCCGCCACCGACAACGCCTCACACCGACAACGCCTCCGCCACCGACAACGCCTCCGCCACCGACAACGCCTCCGCCACCGACAACGCCTCCGCCACCGACAACGCCTCCGCCACCGACAACGCCTCCGCCACCACCGCCTCGGCCTCCGCCACCACCTCCGCCTCCGCCACCACCTCCGCCTCCGCCTCCGCCTCCGCCACCACCTCCACTTCCGCCACCACCTCCGCCTCCGCCTCCGCCTCCCGCCACCGCCTCCGCCTCCGCCTCCGCCACCACCTCCGCCTCCACCACCACCTCCGCCTCCGCCACCACCTCCACCTCCGCTGCTTCTGCCCCTCGATCATCTCCGATTCCGAAGCCTCCACCTCCACTTCCACCTCCGCCATTGCTATCGCCATCGCTATCGCATCTCAGCCGCCGTTTGCAATGAATGAAGATTTAATCCATACCTGTGCTATCAAAATGGATCGATTTGTGGGGGCCTGTTTCAATAGAGAATTCCCTGCTCCCGATCTAAGTTACCAAGAAGGGTGATCGGTAAAAATGACAATGACGACGTTGGATTAATATTAGTGAGAAGTAAGGGAAACGTAATCAGTTTTGGTTACTGCACACTTCTCTCGGAATAAACACACTTACAACAGTAAAATTCACTTGCTGAATTTTGTGTAACGAAGTGCTTCAGAACGCAGATGATAGCAATCTTAAAGAGACAATTGGTCAGAAGCAATGTTAGAGGACGTATCTGGATAACACGTTTGTCTCAGACAAATAACAACATTAGATTGGCTGGCATCACTTTTAATATCATTATTTTCATCATCTGATCCAGCGCGTAAAAATTCAAAGTGAAGAAATCGACTACTCCAAAAGTTACATATCAATTATGCACAAATGTGGGTAAAGATCTGAACTGGAATTACGGTGCAAAAAAGTAATGCAACTTGTATTGTTTTTATCAAACATTCTATCATCATCTAACTTCATACACCAAATTGCATTACTATTTCAATACCCGAAACACGTTTCCAGCTGACGGAACGGATTAGGAGACGAACACGCCCTTGCCCACAGAGTAGCGCGTTTTAAAGCCCCTGGAGCCATAGCACATCAGATGGTGCGAGACACTCGCGGGCGGGTAAGCGTCTGCCATTAGCGGGTCTCGCGGTGTCTCCGCTAAGCGGTCCCGCACGCAACACCGCGCCACACTACGTAACACACACACACACACACACACACAACGCGTCTTCCCCGGGCGGGCCAGGAACGCGCCCGAACGCCCTACGCCCCCGAAAATCGGCTTTACATAACGCAGCAAAGCGGTTTCTTCATTGACGGGCCGGGCCGGGCGGCGCCGGCTGCGGCTGTGGCTACGGTCGGGGCCAAGGGTGGCGGCGCGGCACGCGGGTGATGCAAACGCCTCTCCCAGCCTCACCGCGCCGCGACAAGCCGCTCGCACGCGCGCTGCTGCTCGGCGGCTGCGGCGGTCCCCGCACGCGGGTCCTGCGCGTCGCGTGAGGAACCGGCATCGTATCACGTCCTGTTGCATCGTGTCGGGTCAAGTCACATTGTGAAGCATCCCATCGCATGGTGTCGCGTCAAGTCGCATTGTGTCGCATAGTTGCAGGACCTGTCTCATAGTTGCAGGACCTGTCTCATAGTTGCAGGACCTGTCGCATAGTTGCAGGACCTGTCGCATAGTTGCAGGACCTGTCGCATAGTTGCAGGACCTGTCGCATAGTTGCAGGACCTGTCGCATAGTTGCAGGACCTGTCGCATAGTTGCAGGACCTGTCGCATAGTTGCGGGACCTTTCGCATAGTTGCAGGACCTGTCGCATAGTTGCAGGACCTGTCGCATAGTTGCAGGATCTGTCGCATAGTTGCAGGATCTGTCGAATAGTAACAGGACCTGTCGCATAGTATCAGGACCTATCGCATAGTCGCAGGACTTGTCGCATAGTTGCAAGACCTGTCGCATAGTTGCAAGACCTGTCGCATAGTTGCAGAACCTGTCGCATAGGAGCAGGACCTCTCTTATCATAGCAGGTCTTGTCGCATCGTAGCGGTTCTGTCAAATCGTAGCAGTCCTGTCGCTTCGTAAGAGGGCCTGTCGAATATTATATATTGAAGCCTTGGGTAATCTCTCGTACGTCTCCGAACTCATTCTTTGACCTAGAGTCGAATTGATTATAACCTTTTGTTATATTCAATGGCCAAAGGATGAAATCAGAAGGTATTTTTGTAATTGCAGTAAACCAACCCCACGAGAATCTTTTCACTTTCATTCCACCGAGGTCGTGGAGAAATAACCGATGACTGTTCTATTAACAAGTTATGAACGTTGTTATTCCAATACTTGACCAACCCCCACAAAAAATGTTTAGAAATAATAAAGCAGATCAGATCTCACAATCTCGTAACTTGGATTTGAATTGCATTTTCATTAATGTTCATTTAAATCACAAAACATTAAATCAGCGTGACAGATGCAAGATAGAAAATTCAACTTGTCTTTCTATACATTGCATGTTTCATTTACGAGTATTAAGGTGTTTTTCTCTCTTCAAACGTCCGTTTATATGCTTTAAACCGTTTTCAGAAAAAAATATTAACTTTATTCTATTGCCATAGCGTTACTGTTTGACTATTCTAATGATTACTTTGTATCTTTCATAATACTGAATGAACGTTAGTTTTATTTAGTAGAAAACAGGGGTACTCATTAACACATTTTTTCTCTTTTTGTCACTGTACTTTCAAAAACTATTTCTTTTTCTATTGACGGTTATATTAAAAGAACTTATCATTTGCACTTATTGTTCGTGTATAAAAAGCTTAATGTACTTTGAATATTAAAGTGGAGAAAAACACTCCCAACAGTTAATGTAACTCAGTAGTTGTAATTATTTTGTTTCAATTGAAACAACTTTTTAATTTTAAAACGACTTTTCAATCCGGTAATTATTTTGAAAGCTTGAAAGTCTTACTTTTCTTTTTTAAATAATTTATACTACCTTCTTATAAGGACTTCTTATTGCTCATACATTGGCATTTTTATAAGCTGATACTTACAGAAGATTTGGCATAGAAACTAAAAGATTCAATGATTATCAAATAATGTACTTGCACATGTTTCTTTCCCATTCATTCTTTGACTTGGGAACCCTCCTCCCAGGAGTGTGAATGGCAAGGTTACGAGAAGGATATGGCCGTGAACTTCGCTGTTGCTCTGCAGGTGCTGCTCCTTTTCCTCCTAGTCCCCGTTGGCTCGCTCACCTCTTTTTGCAGAGCGCAAATTAGACACTTCTCTTCCTGGAGAACCGTCTATTCCTATACATTTCCAGACCAATTACGGGTAAAATGAGAACTTGATATTTGAATTCGTTCTAGTATAACATACAAAGTCGTTGAGAAATGTCATGACCTAAGTAAAAAAATAGGATATCTTCGTTTTATTTCTTACGCATCCAGAAAAATTAAATAATTGGCACAAATTTTCAATGCAATATTACAGTATTATGATATTTCAAAAAAACGTAGTCTATTTTAGTATTTTGAGGTGAAATATTTCAGTAATTGAAAAATAGAGAAAGATTCATTGCTTTAGAAATTATCTGTTTCTAAAGTATTTAAAAAGACGAAAAGTTCCAATATAAAGTGTATATTGCAATTATTGTTTTAGCAAAAGTCTTCAAAAAACAATTTTATTCATCAAGATATTTAAATATTATCTATAAAACATACCATGATAAGGCCATTAATAATGTGCTTTGATTATGTATTTGGAGTAACAGGCTGAAAGAGTAATCCTTATTTTAGTCACTTTATCATTAAACTTTAATATTAGAGCAAAACTTCTATTAGTCCTACATTTTCAACACCATTTTACGCTTAAAAAGGCGTGCAATAATCATTCATTTAAAACAATTATCTGTAATGATTGTATCAACCCATCTCGGTTTTGTCAGATCTATCCTAAAATTATAACACTACTCCACGTTTTTAATTTCTTCACTATGAGGTCCTTAATGGAAGGCCAAAATTAATTTATAACTATACGTCATAGAGCTAATGTGTATCAAATGTGTGTGACATTTGATACATGTAATCACATGTGTGTGACATTCGAAATGTATATTTGTGTTTTTGAACATTTTTTTTTATTTCCGACTTAAAAATGTTTGGACAAAACATTTTTATAGGCATTTGCAACGTGCAAAGGTACAGTGCTGGAATTAACTTTCTTCAAAGCTTTAAATTGACACCCGTGTAAACAACGTTGTACACTACCAGACGATCACAAATGAGACGTTCAATTCAAACATAGTCGATCATCAAAGAAGTCCGAAGTCCGGCGAAGTCGCTGCCGTGCTTTTTGCAGTCAAAACATGAGACGTGACTGATGGAGGTGTGTACAAGTGTTGTACTAAATCAACGTGGTGTTTGTATCAGAAGTTATGTCTAACTGTATTTAAATTATACTAGTGGTTAGAATAATAATATTCACAATGTCTTCAGTATGTTCGGCATATAACTGAATAAATAGAAGTCATTTAAACACAAATGTATAATTTTTCACGTTTGTTGCCTTATTTAGGATCTGTTTGTTTGCTTCGTGTTACAGTAACATTCAGTTTCAGGCTTAAATAACATTTCAAGAGCATCCGTTCTTATGACAATAACCGATGCAGGAAGCAACGGACTTTTAAAGTTTTTCAATTCGTTCTCCTTACATTTTGTGATTTCGTTTCGAAATGATTGGTTTTTGGTCGTTATACACAGAGTAAAAGGATATATATTACGCGGGGCCCGCGCTCACCCAGCCTTAACCAGATCCAAACGGAATTCTAGAACACTGTTTCTCCAGAGGGTGTTGCTTTGACTGCAAAAACATCAATTTACTGCAATTTACTGCAAATATGGAAGCACTTCAGCCCCTTTATGTAGTATATTCTAACTCGTTTTAACATCAGTGGATTCGGGGCGCCTGCCGGAATCAAATTCTTGGGCTGGCTGGTCTCTTCAGTGGCTGCAATGATTTTGCTGACCGCCTGCAAGGGGTCTTTCCTTCCCATTCCCTTCTTCTTCGTATTATTTTCTTCATCATCCTTCTCATTGCTTTCATTACTATCGCCATCATCTACCCGAATGAATAATGGGGTGCAGTGCAGTCAATACCTCAGGGGAGCATGTCCCGTCTTCACCTGCATACGTTGCCTGGGAGGTCTTTCTCCCCGTGCACCTGAGCAAGACCAACGCTACAAAACAAGAAGTGAAAATGTCGGCAATATTTTAAACACAGGTGTCGCCTACTCGTTGTATTATTTAACAGTCAAAACCGTTTTAATCACCGACTAAATTGTTATGTCCGTAAGCCAGCATTTTACTCTTGTACTTGATCCTGCGTGGGCCGGACTGAAATACATTCACAGTTTTAAAATACCTTTGCTTCATGGTACCCATGACGCCAAAAATCCAATTATTTGTGTCCATGATTGCAATATTTCAAAAACAATTTTTGATCTGTACAGTAAGAATAGGTACAACTATAACTCAATGTGAGTATATCAGGCTTAACAACCTTTGTCAAGAGTTCGACGTATATCCCAAATGGGAATATTAAAAAGTTTCAAGATTTACTATTAATTCACAGAATAAAGATATCACAGAATACTTCAATAGTTGGTGGAGTCTCCTTTTATGCTCTTTCATGAGTTTCCATTCCCCCTTCACCGGATATGTTGTCTCTCCATTGGCTGCAAGAAAATACCATTGAAAAGCGCACATTTACATCGAATTACATCTTCATCTATGTTGTCTTTCCATTGGCTGCAAAAGAATACCATTGAAAAGTCCACATTTAAATCGAATTACATCTTCATCTATGTTGTCTTTCCATTGGCTGCAAAAGAATACCATTGAAAAGTGCACATTTAAATCGAATTAGGTCTTCATCTATGTTGTCTTTCCATTGGATTCAAAAGAACACCATTGAAAATTGCACATTTAAATCAAATTAGATCTTCATCTATGTTGTCTTTCCATTGGCTGCAAAAGAATACCATTGAAAAGTGCACATTTAAATCGAATTAGATCTTCATCTATGTTATCTTTTCAATAGTATTCTTTTGCAGTCAATGGAAAGACAACATAAATGAAGATCTAATTCGATTTAAATGTGCACTTTTCAATGGTATTCTTTTGCAGCCAATGGAAAGTGCACATTTAAATCGAATTATATCTCCATCTCGTGAAATGATATTTTGTATTCACTGATGTTGCGAATATTGACGCAACAGAAATTTTCGTGCACGCTTTTCGGCCCAAGTCGGCCCAATGAGCATCGCGTTGTCGCCGCGTGCGGATCGCTGTTGGTCGCTCGGTGAGCAGCGTTGGTCACTCGCGGCGGCGGCAGGCGGTCGCTCGCCGCCGCCGCCGCCGCCACCGCCGCCACCGCCACCGCGTTGCGTCACAGGGCTCCACTTTCCCTTTCTCGACCGCTGGCGCAGCGGCCACTGCGGCAGCCACTAACCTGCTTCTTCACTTAAGGAGAAAAACGGCTGCCTCGGCCTGGACTACGCCGAGTGACACTTTCCCGCGCTCTGGGGCTTTGGGCTTCTGGGGCTCATTCTCTGGGGCGCTCGCCCCGCGGGGGGCACCTGCTTCGAGATTTGGTCGCTCCAAGGTTTTGGGGTTACTCCACCGGTGGGCTAAGGTTTCGTACTCGTCCATTGCTCGCTTTTGTCGTTTCTGGGTTACTAGGCTTCTTCCCCTTAAATCTGGCTGCTTTACTTCATCCCTCGAGTTCCTAACTAACCTGTTTCATCACTTTAAGAGGAGAGAACTCATTTGCCATTTTCACACGTAAAATGTTTACAGCTTTTTTTATCGCGAAGATACTATCTGGAGAGAAGATCGACGGCGAAATGTTTATGGTTCAGCATTTTTAATTTCATAATATGAGGTACGTATGGTGGGAAGCTTCTGTAGTATTGCCTTTTAAATGCAGTTGCCCTACAATAGAGTGTACTCCAGAATTTCTTAACTCTACGCCAGTCTAGCCATCACGTACGTTGCACACTGACTTGTCCCCCTGTTGGTTATGGAGCACGTCTTCTGAGTCCTCATAATCATGATGTCATCCAAGGCCATACCTTTTACTCTCACCACTCTGCGTAGAATATTTGACTAGTATCGCAAGAGATGTTTTTGTAAATACTGCAGCCGAGCTTTGGCTCGCGCAACGGTGACGACTACCACATTCGCACCTTCAAAGCTCTGCATCTCTCCTGTGTGTACGTTTCTCCCGTTACGGTCGACGCGGGATCTTACGTGTGCAATGGGATGGAGAAAATCCTCTCTTGAACGAATGACGGGGTTTCTTCTTCGGAGCTCCAAGACACAAAGAAACAACACTGAATCACTTCCAAGTACCGATATATATATATATATATGTATATATATTTATTTATTTATATGTACCAAATTAATATCAAATTAATGTAATATAAATGTCCAGATATTGAATATTTTTAACATACTGCATAATTACTCCATGTAATTTGAAGTAATGAACATTGTAATGGTTCGATTACCCAGAAAAGAAAACTCGCATGTGTTTCGCAGACAAAATGCTATCGACATCGACATTGGGTCTCCCCGAAAAGGCTTCCTCATTAAGAATATGATGGTGGCGATGCCGCAAACGACAGACGACGTGATGAGTAACGAACATGAAGAAACCGGAGAACCCCGCAGGCCGGTTCCTGCGCTACAGATGAACTCACGTAATCTGGATGGAATGACATCACTTTTACCCCTTGGGTGTTCCGTCCGCTCGAAACTCGTAGCAGCAGTCGAGCCACTCTCCTCGCTTTTGCATCCTGCGCTCGATGCTCGCTGCGGCGCGGTCGCCCCGATCGCTTCCGGAGTCAGTCGTTGCGTACTCGCTCACGCGTGGCGCGGCGGTTGCGTCAGCGGGCGGGCGGGACGCAGGCGGGCGGGCAGGCGGGTAGGCAAGCGGGCGGTCAGGCGAGCGGGCGGGCGGGCGAGCGGGCGGGCGAGCGGGCGGGCGAGCGGGCGGGCGAGCGGGCGGGCGAGCGGGCGGGCGGGTGAGCGGGCGGGCGGGCGGGCGGGTGAGCGGGCGGGCGGGCGGGCGGGCGGGCGGGCGGGCGGGCGGGCGGGCGGGCGGGCGGGCGGGCGGGCGAGCGGGCGGGCGGGCGGGCGGGCGGGCAGCGGGCGGGCGGGGGAGCGGGCGGGCGAGGCGAGCGAGCGGGCGAGCGGCAGGCGGGCGGGCGAGCGGGCGGACAAGCGGGCGGTCAGACGGGCGGGCGGTCAGACGGGTGAAGTAGGCGGCCGGCGAGCGGGCAGGCGGGCGGGCGAAGCGGGCGGGCGAGCGGGCGGGCGGGCGAGCGGGCGGGCGAGCGGGCGGGCGAGCGACGAGCGGGCGAGCGAGCGAGCGGGCGAGCGGGCGGGCGGGCGGGCGAGCGGGCGAGCGGAGCGGCGAGCGAGCGAGCGGAAGCGAGCAGGCAGGCGGGCGGGCGGGCGGGCGGGCGGGCGAAGGCGGGCGGGCGGGCGGGCGGGCGGGCGGGCGGGCGGGCGGGCGGGCGGGCGGGCGGGCGGGCGGCCTCTCGAGAACGCCGAGGTGCTCCGCCCAGCCACCGGACGCTGGGTGGATGGTCGGGTGGCTGCCTGGACGCGTCCTTGACAAGGCGACTTTCATCTCGGTCGGGAGGCGGTGGCGGGCCGACTGGGCAGCAGGTTGCATCGGAACTTCGGGGAAAAGGTGCAATAAGAGAAGTCGCGAGGAAAGGGTGTGTTTGGTTAAAAGAAAATGGCACCATTTTGTGCGTTGTTCAACAGTGCATCCATTAAGCTCTCGAAGCTTCATTATGAAGGGTGCACTGGCGACAGATATGGAGGAAACCACCGAATACAGAGAATTCGTTCCTGGAGTGGAAGCAAAAGTTAACAGAAAATGAGTTAAGTGAATGTCGAATTGTGTGTAAAGTTGGCAACAGGGAAAGTGAAAGAGACAGTAGTAGTAGTAACAATAAATGTATGGAGCTTATGGTAAAGGCGAATGGTAAAGACAACTCGTGAAGGCGAAGGTATAGGCAGCGGTGAAAATGACAATGTTACAGTGATATGAATGACTGATACTCCGGTGGCAGTTTAAGCCGTCTCCATGATCATTGCTTAAGATGACATTGCAGTAATGGTCATACAGTAGCGATAACAGCAGAGGCATATGAATCTGTAAAACATTATCGAGTCCCCCGAAGGGCACGAGTTATATTTCAAATGTCATAATCTACAAAATGAGCCTTTTTGTGTGTTCTAATTCATTTTTGGAGCATATCCATGTTTCGTAGTACATATTGGCAAAAATATTCAAAGTTAACTTCAAGTATGATGATGCATGCTCTTCGATAATAATGACTTAAAAAGTACGCAACGTTCGCCCAAGCCTAGCTGCAATCCTTAAGCAATATCGACTCCAGACGAAATAATTCATTAATAATATGTTTAAAATGACAGATTAAATTAAAAGTTCCTGTTAAAAAGAAACCCGAGAGGGAAACTGATAAATGAAGGAATATTATGGTCTAAACTTGAAACAATAAATATTTAAAGAAACTTGCATTTCTTTTACTGTTTCAAAATTTGTACTTAGGTGTTACAACCAGAGCATAGTCATTACATGGTCATATTTACAACTCCTCCTCTCTCAGGGTCCATGATAACATGTGATCCATTGCTGCTGCACTGCTGACAGATGCACTTCTTGCAGTACAATGGTGACGATGCTCACTCTCAGAAATTTCTGCATTACTTTTCATGTGAAGTACATGAAAGTAATTATCATGTACGTAAATTAAATTTAATGTACCCGTACAGTAGCTTGAATGTACATGTTTATTAAATTTAGTGAACGTGTGCAATTACATTTAATGTAGACAAATAAGTTAAGTCAACAGTCGTACATTAAATCTACATTAAATTTAATGCGTAAATTAAAATCAATGTACTGGTACATTAATCTCCCTTTCATGTACAAGGTACATTAAAAAGCATGAACAGTCGTACGTTAAATTTACATTAAATTTAACGCAATTCCTGACAGTGTACCAGCAGCAACGGGAAGGCATCGCCGATGAGGCGACGAGGGAGACTGATTCCGTCGTAGCCATTCTTTCGAGAACAATGTTGCGCGGTCGGTTACCGCCGATTGCTTTCACGTTCCGCGAGGGTTCCGATGCGCAAGCGCAACACTTAACGGCTTGGCTTTCTTGTTCGTCTCCTTGATTTCCGGGGAAGGAGTCACAGTCTTTTCACTTCTGCATCTCGTGATTGCTGACGCTTGTCTTCTTCGAACTGGATGCTAAGTCTTGAACATGCTGGTTACATTCATTCATGTAGAAAATATCATATGCACACATAAAAAATAAAATGTATATTCCGCATTTTACATTACCTTTCACGTAGTCAAACTAAGTTGTTTCATTAGGTTTATTAACACAGCCTTTTCCGAAGCCCACAACATGAATATAATGGAATCGATATAATAGAATCCTTGAAGTTAATTTTTTTAAATCTACAGTACTCTCAAAACAAGTGGGACATACACACGCGACAATAATTGGCACATAAAGTTATGATTAATAAGGAAGTTATAATTTATTGATATTATTTTGGTTGATATAATCATATCATTCGAATTTAATACATTTCAAATTGAAAACAATGTATTCCGTCATTTTGAATATCCACCTTTGCTTCAGGAAATGGAGTTTGTTCGATTGCCTTCTCGTAAACAAAGTCCAACAAAACGATTATATTATCCTATTAAATGGTGAAAGTTTTAAATCGCTCTATTGAAACGCTTGTTGTTATATATCTATTATCTTTATAATGTAATTAATTACTTGGAAAACAACTGAGGTGATATAACAATAGAAATTTGAGCTCAAACCTTCTGTACACAGCGAAAACTTTTATTTTCTGCAGTGAGAACTACAGATTATTCATAAAAGTTACTAAATAACAACTCAACCAAACCGTTAAGTTAAGTTTAGTTAACATCGTTAAGATAGAAGCAAAGGATCATTCTCGGCTCAAAGGGCCACATCTTTAAAATCCGCTTCGGACATGGATGTTTACTTTCGTTGTGGCATGTTCGGACTCTCTCAACCATTGTGGCATCTTTCCATTCTCTTCCCTCTTTTCCAAATTACAAACCTTCTCCCAAAACAGGCTTTGTAGATCTCTGCGGGGCACCTCTGGCCGCCGAGAGCGGAAGGGATCGCGTCCCAGAGAAAGGTACTCAGGAAACATGAAAGACAACGTTATGGTATATCCCGGAAACCCATAGAGAAGGAAGGAAACGCCGGGATTGGGGGAGTCGGTTTAGAGAGAAGGGCAACAGCGACCTAAAAAAATGCGTTCCCACACTCATTGCTCAGAGTAGAAATGTCTGCAGTTTTTAATTAAAAATAATACAAATTTAATTAAAATCCCTGCACGTGGGTGACTTAAACGCAGAGACTAGACCTTTTTTCAGGAATCAGTTTTTCTCTAACCTGAAACGTCAACGGGCAAAATTACGTGCGCCTTGGAAAGACGTTTCTTTAGAAAATTATAAAAGGGCAGTCTGGGAAGATTGAAGGCCCGAATACCATCGAAGGCGTACGTTTAACTTCGGAAGATAACTAGTAGAAAACAATTATTGAGGCCGAGCGTTCTGATCTTTCTTTTTGTGATAAATTTTAGACGGATGCCGGTGGAGTACTTCAAACAAGGGGCCAAAAAACGTGAGATAATATTTCCATTCTCATACTTCCCTATCGTTGGGCCGGGACCCAGCGACAGTCCCTGATTCCCGCAGTTCCCACGTACTCCATCACTTCTTTCATGAGGGAAATGAACTGTTTCCAGAGATTCCGGCCATTGACGATGAGCTTGAAATGAAAGAATGTTGAAAATTGAATTCTGCGTTAGTTTGTGAAATTTCACACATACACATTTTTTGTCTTAATTCAGGACTTTCAAGTGTGGGTGATGGAATTAAAAGCATGCACATGTAAACAAAAACTGCTGTTAAGTAAATAATGAGATGGGCCGTAAATGTTCAAAATTTAGAGAGTAATTGATTACCAATATAATTGAAGTGTAATTATTATAACCATATTGAAAAATTCATATAACCCTTTTACATTTCCATTATTTTGTGTATTTTTATCATATTATTTTTAGAAGTTATATTTTATCCTGAAGTAATGTTGCAGTATAATGTTTAGCATTTAGTTACCCGACTTAAACGTTATATTATTTTTTTTTAATTTTAGTTATTTCTTCTTAATTTTTCTGAGACTTTCCCCAACCCATCCCGACAACTTTTCAAACACACTCTTTAGCGGCTCCACTGGGCATTTCCAAGGACCGATCTTTTTTACCTTATAGCACCATAAGTCGCACATACTTCCATCGCCTGCGTCTCCACATTTTGGAACCCTTCCCCACTCCCTTACCTGAAGTTGCCCGTGGCACAATACCGACCAATATTTTCTTTCTCTGTTGCGTTCCGATACCACGTAAACGTATCACAACAACAGCTTGTTATGGGGAAGGAGAGGATTCAGGGGTGGCACGTAGTGGTTGAACCAGCCAAACCTTGCCAGTGTCGATCATGTCAGTGGGATT
Source organism: Teleogryllus occipitalis (assembly GCA_011170035.1). Classification (NCBI taxonomy): domain Eukaryota; kingdom Metazoa; phylum Arthropoda; class Insecta; order Orthoptera; family Gryllidae; genus Teleogryllus; species Teleogryllus occipitalis. The sequence goes on from BLKR01004282.1 coordinate 112,111, forward strand.
CGAAACCGCAAGCAATCGACTCGAACAAGTTAAGGCACTCCCTAACGTTCATTGCTTCCCCGACCAGCAACATTACCATGCAAATATAAATATCAAAAACAAACTCTTGAGATTTTTTATAAGCTTGAACCAAAATACAGAAATTTAATGCTTTCACTGCTGAGACTTAAAATCTGAAAAAAATGATTAAAAAATGTACGTTTTAAAATTTTGTATTTTCTGGCAATGCAGGCTTCTGAAATCCGTGCCTCTGACTCCGTAATTCCGTGAGTCTCAGCCTGCCTACACCAAGAAAGTTAGCTACACAAGCTAGGTCCTTTCCGCGGCTGGTCTTACAAGGAATCTTTCAGGCGGCGTTTTCTCAGCCCATCTCATCTCCACACTAGACACGAGCGCGTGAGACAAGCGCGGGGGGCGGGGCGCGGGGGTGATGGGGCGATGGGCGAGGATGCGCGTTGGGCAATGCGGCCGCCGGCGCGGCGCGGCGCGGCGCGGCGCGGCGCAGGCCTTCACCGCCGCCTCGTTATATAAGGACGAGGGGCCAGGGCGGTGGAAGGCAGCGGGGCGCGGCCGCCGGGGAAATGGACGTTTCAGGAGGCGGAGGCGATCGAAGAGACGTACAGGTGGCCGTGGAGAGGAAGATTCATAGAATGAGAAGCCGAGGGAAATAGACAGGAAACGTCAAACTTCGAAAATTAAGACAATTTGAAGCACATTTTGTCTAATAAACTACTTGGATATTCCGAATGGCTGAGCCGCAGTAAATACTCAAAAGGAGGTTAAAAAATAGTTTTTAAGTAAATATTTGCATTTTTATTTCTGTTTAATTTTTTCTTTCTAAAAAGATATGTTAATTTCTTTTGTAAATAATAAACAATTTACATTTTTTCTCGAGTGTTTACATGCTTCTGCAATGCAAATTTTCGCTTCGAAACTATTTTTTAACCAACTTTTGAATACTTACTGCGGCTCAGCCATTCTTATTTTTCCAAGTAATTTATTAGACAAAATATGCTTAAATATGTCGTAAGATTTTATTTTCGAAGTTTCGTCGTTTTCTCCCCGGAGATCCTGTATAACAATCATATACTCATTTCGGCACAACGATGCCGAAAACAAAATGGATATTATAGGCATCATATGAGTGATCCTGACTGACTCCTGAAGCCGTATCAGTGGTGGCAAAAAGTACGAGCGCATAGCGAGAGTCAGTTCAGCCTCGCCCCCGTAGGTGTATGGAGGGGGTGGGGGCGCAGACTGCGTGGGCCCGCGTGAGTTGGCTCCAGCGGTTGGGATTTACGCGAAGGTTGCGCCTGCGGTCGGAGAGTTACGAGAGAGGCGAAGTGAAAATATGCGGGTCTATCACAGCCGCATGCATCGCCGTATCTCCGGCAAAGTCGCGGCCTCCTACGTGCCAAGTGCTTCCCCTCGAGGATGTACATGGCAGAAGGACGCTAAGAAGTTTACGCACTTTAGAATCCAAGGACAAGGATTCAGGATAATCCGGAAGAAGCGATCTGTAAATTTTTTATCTATACTTGCTAAGCCGGACCCACAAAACGCGAAGTTGCGAAACGCACAGTTGAATGAAAGTGAATTATAGATGCTGTATGTAAATGAGCCATTTGTACACGCACTTTCGTCATATGTACAATGTGGAAATATTTTTTATGTGCAATGTTTCAGACATGGAATGGCAACACATAAAGGAAGTTCAAAGTAATACAAATTCTTTTCCGCGTTAATCTTAAGGAAAATTCAATAAATTTGTTTTCTTGTAAAAATCTGTCATTGCAAAACAATATAGAGCTGCCTTTCTT